>PVLD010001959.1:0-181285 GCA_004027595.1 Dinomys branickii
CTTAACTGAACTTCAGTATCTTTTACCTTGTTTGGGAAATTTTCTGCTATTATTTCATCAAATATTCCTTTTATATCATTTGTGAGATCTCCTGCAGTTTCACACACTCCTATAATTCGAATATTGTTACGTTTTGCCTCATCTTGCAGCTGTTGGATTGACTTTTCTTGTGTCTTTGATGATATCATGAGATTCTTCCATTCACGCTCATAAGCTGCCATGCTGTCTTCAAGTTCTGAAATTCTTTCTTCGGTTTCATTTAAACGGTTTTTCATGCTTTCAGTGTTAGTTTTCAAAACCTGGCATTCTCTTTGGACCTGTTTCATTATTGGTAATTCATTCCTAAATTGCTCTTGTAACGTTTCCATTTGTTTCCTATTTTCTTCTAGTAATTTGTCTATTTCTTGTCTGTGTGAATGGAACATTTCTTCCATCATTGTTTTCAGCTCGTTTTTTGTCTGAGAAATCATTGCCGGTATGTGGGTTATTTCTGCTTTGAGCTCTTTCATGGCCTGTTGGAGTTGTTTTATTTCGGATGCAATTGTTTCATAACTTGAAGTTATGAGGCATCCTGGTTCCCCTGTATCTTCACATTCAAAACTTATTCTGGGTGGGGTTGAGTTTTGAGACTGCATTTTGTTACTCTGTTTTCCCATTTTTGGGTATCAGATTCAAACTGTGGAGCTATAAATTCCACAGACAGTTCAGCAGGCAAAGGTCTGCTGCAGAGCTGCTCCAATGGTTACTTCTCTTTGGGAGAATGTCCCTTAAGCTGTCTGCTGAGATTTCCGCTTCTACTCCCTACCCCAAGACCTGGCCGGGGCGAATAAACAGCTCGCCACCCCAGGATTCTTGCAGATAGGCCACTCAGGTGTTCCTCCCTGGGTGGAGCTCCTTCCCTCCTCACAAAACCCGTTGGGGCACCTAAGTGGGTCTTCCCACCCGGGAGATCCCGCAGTCCTTAAAGCTGCTTTGATGTCTCTCGATGGGCTGAGCTTCTTCCCGATTCAGGAAAAACCGGTTAGAGTGCCGCACTTAACTCACCCTGTGATCGTGCAGACAGGAGTGCCGTTCAGATGTTTTTCCCTGGATGGAGATTTTCCCCGACTCAGAAATCCCGCCGGCCGGTT
This sequence comes from Dinomys branickii, assembly GCA_004027595.1. Taxonomy (NCBI): domain Eukaryota; kingdom Metazoa; phylum Chordata; class Mammalia; order Rodentia; family Dinomyidae; genus Dinomys; species Dinomys branickii. The sequence continues at coordinate 1,131 of PVLD010001959.1, forward strand.
GCTGTTGCTCCAGTTCGTGCAGTGCTGGCTGCGGGGGTGGGGTTCTGAGCGGGATCCCAAAGCGCTGCCTGGTTTGGCCCAGTTTGTCTCAGTATCGCGTTCTCTGTTGGGTTCAGGAGCTGAAGCCGTTCTTCCCTCTGCACTCGCTCTCTCGGCTGGTCGTCTTCTTCCCGGAAGTCTTCATTTCTGTCTTCATATTGCTATATTTCATTGTTTGGGTGGTAACCCTCTGGGAGGTTCTCTCTCTGCTGCCTACCCGGTCGCCATCTTCCCAGAAGTCCAGGGCTGCTTTTCTTTGATCAGCTACCTGAGGATCCCAGAGCAGCAGCCCCTGCCTAGCCACCATGGGCTTCAAAGCTGGGGCCTGCACACTTCTGGTCCATGGCCTGGAGACCTTGGTACCTAAGGCCAGCATTCCCTCACCATCACAGGTGTGGTCTGAGCCAGGCACCCCAGCAATTGCCTAGGGTTTCTGGGCCCAATGGTTCACAGTCTGCTACCATCTTGAGATAAATTTGATATCCAGGTAAACTAGGGTCATTAGAGTCCTTTGTGAGCTGCCTGCATAATTTGTAGCTCAGCACTTTTCTTCTGACATCCAAAATGACAAGACATAGGAGCAAAATGGAGTCTCAGAACTCAACTGAGAAGGAAGCCACATACCTGCAATTTCTGAAATGATCACATCTGAAGTAAAGAAACAACTCCATCAGACCATAGAAGAGATTAAATCAGAAATAATCCCTCAAGCAAAAATTGAAATGAAAATAATAATGGGAGAAATGCTTCTCACATATAGAGAAGAAACAGATAAAAGAATAGAAGAACATAGGCAACTAATGGAAACATTACATGAGCAATTTAGGAATGAATTAGAACGCATGAAACAGACTCAAAGAGGTTTCCAGGAAATGAAAACTTCCATTTAAAGCTTGCAAAACTGCTTGAATGAAGCCAAAGATAGAATTTCAGATCTTGAAGACAGCATGGCAGCTAGTGACCCTGAAAGGAAGGATCTCTTAAAGTCATCAAGGATCCAGGAAAAATCAATCCAACAGCTGCAAGACAAGGCAAAAAGAAATAATGTCTGAGTAATAGGAATCAATGAAACAGTAGGAGACAACACAATGACATAAAAAGAATATTTGCAGAAATAATAGCAGAAAATTTCCAAAGCATGGTAAAAAATACTAATGGGCAAGTAAATGGGCCATATAGAACTCCAAAGAACCACAACCCAAATAAACCACACCCAGATATATAATAGTCAAGATCCCAGATATCCAGCAAAAGAACACAATATTAAAAGCTGCTAAAGAAAAGAAACAGACCACCTATAAAGGAAAGCTCATCAGAATCACAGCAGACTTTCTCAACAGAAACCATGAAAGCAAGAAAAGCTTGAAGTGAGGTATTACAGATTCTGAGACAAAACAGCTTCCAACCCAGACTGACGTATCCTGCAAAACTATCCTTCAAACTCAATGGAGAAATAAAATATTTCCATGACAAAGAACAACTGAAGAACTTCATGAGTGTCAAACCAACATTACAAAAAGAATAACAACAGAAAAAACCCTCAAGCAGAACAAGCAATTAAACAGATAGCAAAAGTAGGAAAGCAACAACAAGTAAATACCATGAGAAGAATAAGCCAGTATATAACAGTAATAACCATTAATGTAAATGGCTTCAGTTTACCAGTCAAAAGAAACAGACTGGCAGAGTGGATTAAGAAACAAAATCCCACAATATGCTGTATACAGGAAACACACTTTACTCAAAAGGAAGTCCAGAGACTGAAAGTTAAAGGATGGAAAACAATTCTCCATGCAACAGGTTCCCAGAAAAAAGTAGGGGTAGCTATTATGTTTGCAGACGATGGAAACTTCAAACCAAAAGCAATCAAAAGAGATAAAGAAGGGCATTGCATACTAACTAGGGGAAAGCTGCAAGAGGAAGAGATAACAATCTTAAACATATATGCACCAAATATTGGAGCACCAAATTTTATAAGCCAATTCTTAACAGACATGAAAAACCAAATAATTAATAACACTAATGTAATACGGGACCTGAATACCCCTTTGACACAAAGAAACAGGTCAACTGGACAAAAAGTCAGCAAAGAAATAACAGACCTGAACTAAAGGTGCAAACAAATGGACTTAATAGATGTATTACAGAAAGTTCCACCCCACAACATCAGAATACACATTTTTCTTAGTGACACACGGGTCTTTCTCTAAAATAGAATACATTCTAGCCCATAGAGCATACTTACCTAAATGCAAAAGAATTGAAATTATCCCATGCATATTATCTGACCAGAGTGCAATGAAATTGGAAATTAATGACAAAGGGAACTCCAAAAACTCCCTAAACACTCGGAAATTAGACAAGAAAAACCAATGGGTCACACAAGAAATTAAAAAAGGAACTAAAAAATACCTGCAAACAAATGAAAATGCAAATACAACCTACTGGAATCTGTGGGCTGCAATGAAAGCAGTCCTCAGGGGGAGATTTATAGTGATGAACTCATATATAAAGAAAACAGAAAGAGAGCAAATAAATAACCTAACGCTGCATCTCAAACTTTTAGAGAAAGAAGAACAAGTAAAGCCCAAAGTGTAAAGAAGGGAGGAGATTATAAAGCTCAGGGCACAAATTAATACAATTGAGATGCAGGAAACACTACAAGAAATAAGTGAATCAAAGAGTTGGATCTTTGAAAGAATAAACAAAATTGATAAACCCTTAGCCAAACTTATCAAAAAAAGAAAGGAAAGAACTCAAATTCATGCAATAAGGAATGAAAAGGATGAAATCAGTAAAGATCCTACATAAATTCAAAAGATCATTAATACCTACTTTGAAAATCTTTACTCCCATAGGATAGAAACCTCAGAAGTGGACAGATTCCTAGAAATGTACAAATTACCAAAGTTGAATCACGAAGATATAGAAATCCTGAACCTAATATCAATTAATGAAATTGAAAATGTCATTAAAAACTTACCAACAAAGAAAAGCCCAGGTCCTGATGGATTCACAGCAGAATTCTGTAAAACATTCAGAGAAGATTTAATGCCAGCACTCAAACTCTTCAATGAAATTGAAAAAGAAGCAATTCTCCGTAAGTCATTTCTGTAGGCAAGTATTACACTGACACCAAAACCTGAGAAAGACCCAAGCAAGAAAGAGAACTATAGGCCAAACTCCCTAACGAATATAGATGCAAAGATACTCAATAAAATACTAGCAAATAGAATGCAGTGAATCATAAGGAAAATTATACACCTTGACCAGGTTGGATTCATTCCAGGAATGCAGGGATGGTTCAATATTTGCAAATCAATTAATTTAATACATCATCTCAATAGAGCCAAAGACAAAAACCACATGATCTTCTCAATAGATGCAGAAAAAGCTTTTGATAAAGTCCAACATGCGTTCATGTTTAAAAAAACCCTAGAAAAAATAGGAATGGATGGCCTTTACTTCAATCTGACCAAAGCCATCTATGAAAAACCAACAGCCAACGTCATACTAAATGGACAAAAACTGAAAGGTTTCACTTTAAAGTCAGGAACAAGACAAGGATGTCCACTGTCACCACTACTATTCAACATAGTTCTGGAAGCATTAGCCAGAGCAATTAGACAAGAGAGGGAAATAAAAGGAATAAGAATAGGAAAGGAAGAAGTAAAATTATCACTATTTGAAGATGACATGATACTTTACTTGGAAGACCCCAAAAACTCCACAAGAAGGCTCCTTGAATTAATTGAAAAATTCAGCAGAGTAGCTGGATACAAAATCAACAACCCAAAATCAGTAGCATTCCTATACACATACAACAAATAGACTGAAAGAGAAATTATACTTTTACAATAGCATCCAAGAAATTGAAATATTTAGGAATCAATCTAACAAAAGAGGTAAAAGATCTATTCAATGAAAACTACAGTACTTTGAAAAAAGAGATCGATGAGGATTTCAATAAATGGTAAAAACATTCCCTGCTCATGGTTAGGAAGAACCAACATTGCAAAAATGGCCATACTACCAAAATTGTTGTACAGATTCAATGCAAATTCCATTAGACTACTATTAGCATACCTCAGAGATCTAGAGAAAATATGCCTTAAATTCATCTGCAACCAGAAGAGACCCAGAATACCAAAAGCAGTCCTGGGCAACAAGGACAAGTCAAGTGGAATCACAATCCCTGACCTGAAATTATACTACAAAGCTATTATAATAAAATCAACCAGGTACTGGCTAAAAAACAGTCCTGAGGATCAATAGAACAGACTAGAAGATGCAGCCACAACCATAAACACACTCAGCCACCTAATATTTGACTAAGTGGCCAAACAAGTTCACTGGAAGATAGCCTCTTTAAATAAATGGTGCTGGAAAAATTGGCATGCCTCTTGCTGAAGACTGAAAATAGACCCAAGTCTATCACCACACACCAAACTCAAGTCAAAATGGATCACAGATCTCAATATTAAAAGAGACACTAAATCTATTGGTAAAAAAATGTAGGTAAAAATCTTGAAGACAGGAGTAGGCAGAGAGATCATGAACAAAAATCAAACTGCAAGGGAAACACTTCGAAGGATCAGCAACTGGGACCTCATCTTAATAAAAAGTTTTTGCACATCTAAAAAAATCGCCAGCAGAGTAAAAAAAAAAAAAAAAAAAAAAAAAACCCCCACAAATTGGGAAAAAATCCTAGCTGGCTGTCCCTCAGACAAAGGTCTTCTATCCAGAATATACAAAGAATTAAAAAACATGAACCTGTCCAAATTCAAAGACCCAATCCAGAAATGGGCATCTGAGATGAATACACACTTCTCAGATAAAGAAATACAAATGGCAAATAAATATGTGAGAAAGTGTTCTACATCTTAAGTCATTCAGGAAATGCTAATAAAAACAACACTGAGATTTCATCTCACCCCAGTAAGATTTGCTAGCATTAAGAAATCAACCAATAACAAATGCTGGCATGGTTGTGGAGAAATAGGAACTCTTCTGCACTGCTGGTGGGAATGCAGACTGGTGAAACCACTGTGGAGATCGGTTTGGAGACTCCTCAGCAAACTAGGTCTAGAGGTCCCATTCAACCCAGCTATTCCCCTTCTGGGTATTTTCTCAGAAGATCTGAAAACATCATATCACTGTGATATTTGTGCACCCATGTTTATAGCAGCACAATTTGTAATAGCTAAATTGTGGAAGCAATCCAAATGTCCATCCAAAAGGACTAGATAAAAAAACTGTGGCATTTTTATGTAATGGAATATTACTCAGCTATAAGGAAAAACAAACTTGAGGCTTTTATAGACAAATGGTCACAATTAGAGACCATACTCATAACTGAAATAAATCAGAGGTACATATGTAAGCAGTGTATTGTATCACTAGTGTAAGAAGCTGAAAGTGGGAATATAAATTAGGAGGTATGAAAGGAAACTGCTCAAAAGTCAAGAGCAAATGGGATGAGGGGAAGGAGCAAAGGAAGAAATGGATAACTATATATGTATGTATGTATATGCAAGATGGCTAACATGGTTCCACTATTGACTTATGTTGCTTTATTATAAGGAACAGTTAATGATTAGTTGTTTAATCAATCTTGTATGACTATATGTGTTTTCCTGAGCATGCACTTTGAAGTTATCAATATGTAATACAATAACCATTGTTAATTCCCTGTCACTTTTTCTATAATTCAGTTTTGATTGTACTGTTCTTGTGCTGCTTTACATCTGTTTGTTAATGTTTTCATTCTTTTACTTTCAAAAATAAAATATTAAAAAGAAAAAAGATAAATGTGGGTCATTTGTAGGAAAATGGATGCAAATTGACATCATATTGTTAAGTGAAATAAATCAGACACAGGTGCTTAAATATCGATTGTCTTTTCTTATGTGAGAAACCCAAATTACAAATAAAGAGAAAAATATAAGAGATAATAGGAAGTAAGGAGGTAGATTTTTCTCACATAGGAAGAGGATCAAGAAATAGAAAGAGGGGAGAGGGAGAAGCAAGAAAGGGCATGCGAGATGGGAATTAAAATGTGCTATGGACCTGGGTAAAGTCCCCAAAGGAATGCAAACACTATTGACTGCCAACAGATACTAATAAATATTTTTAACTGGTGAATTTCTGAAGCTCCAAAGACTCTGAAAATGTAAGGAGGCATTCCAAACTGGTAAAGCTCAGAGAAACCCTTTGAAAACATGGAAAGAAATGAGAGAATTGGATAAAAATGAAAATTTAATTAGAAGAATAATTGTATTATCTGGCTTTTAAGAAATTACTTTTATGCCTCAGTATTCATCCTTTTTCTCATTTTTCAAATATATACTTTTGAGAAATTCAAAGTTTTGGAAGTGCGTTCTCGTGACTATTTACTAGCGCACGCTTTCAGTGCGCCATAGTCTCACCCATTTTAGAGGGCTTGCACGTAGTTACAGCACACCCCGCTCATTTTTGACCGCTCTGACCATTAATTGCTAAACAGAGTCATGTGGAAGGGCAGCAAAATTCTGTTTTCAGTTCAACTTACAAAACTAAGAGATTCATTTATATCTGCAGAGCCCCAAATGAACCACATAGAAAAATCTCACTTATAATTCACCAAACCTCACCTGCACTGCCATGTGTTCCCTCCCAGAGAGGATATAATTGCTAAATATTGGAGGCCATCATGTCTAGTTTCTCTTTTTATGAACAAGAAATTAATGGACTAGTGAGGAGCACTGGATTCAGAGGTTCCACTGCACTGTGAATTAGAAAAACAAGTAGTCAACCTTACTTCTGCAGCTGCCTATTGAAGTCCACCTTATTTTTTTAAAAACAGAGCTTCAGGATGTTTAACTAATTTTAAGGAATTAATGAAAGTTACATTCCATGTTTATAGTCTAAAAATTTAAATTCATCTATCAAAGATGAAATATAGAATACTGCATGACATAGAGTATTAGGATATACAAGGGTCTGGTTTTTAATATTCCACGAAGAAATCGGCCTACCAAGCCCCCTGAGTCTTCTCATCAGGATGCACAAAAGCATACACACAACCAGCTAATTAAAAAGGTGGCACCAGGCTAATTATAAGCTCGTCAAGTAACTCATGGGAAAGCTTCATTTTTTGGCACACAAGTCCCATTCTCTTATCTGGTTGCTTTAAACATGATGTCAATGAATTATTTCCTACATATAAATTTTTACTAAAATATTAAAGTATACTCTGTCTCCTTTCAGGAATATTCAAATTTTAATAGCAATCATTAAAATCAAAAAAGAGAGAATCGCATAAAATTTAAAGGTGTAACTCTATAATGGTGGAATTTCATATTCTGCCAGATAAAAGGAGAGAATGGACAGAGGAAATGCCCAAAGCTGCTCACATCACAACAAACAGTAGGTAGCCTTCTCTTCTGCCACGTCCTAACAGCTTCCTAGTTTGACATAGCCTCTCGCAACATGAGATGATTTCATCCAGATTCTATTTATTTTACAAAAGCAGAGTTTGAAAAGTCTTACATGATATTTTAAGAATAAAATTCATACATAATTCTACCTCAAGAGCTGGGCATGGTGTCGTATGCTGTTAATCCCAGAACTTGGGAGACTGAGGCAGGAGGATCGTTGTGAGTTCGAGGCCAGCCTGGACTACAAAGTGAGCTCAAGGCTAAACTGCATAGCCAGACCATGTCTGAAAAAGACAAACAAAAAAAGGGATTCTACCTCAAGCAGATTTTGCACTTTACATTGTTTTATCTCATTTTAGTCATTGTGAACAGTACATTTGCTTCCTGCTCTTCCATTGGTGAATGTGTTACTTCATTGAAAATATTTGTCAGATGTTTATTATATTCCAGACACCATGATAGTACCAAAAATATACTTTGGAACAAGCATCCTGATCTCATAGAGTTGATACTTTATTGGAAAGTAGAAAATATAAACCATAGACACAATACCTAGGAAAAGTGAATATTGCTATTTTAAAGGTAATAATGCAAGGTCACATAGATTAAAAGTATTGCACAGAAATATAAAATAGTATAGCTGACGTAGGCATCACTGAATGGGGCGATTTGATCAAATATTTTCAGAAGGGGAGTTGAATATGGATGTTTGGGGAAAAAGACTTCCAGGCAAAACATACTCATTCCTAAGGTAGGAATCTGTCTTGCATATGTAAAAAGCAACAGTGAGCCTACTGTGGCTGGGGCAGAGAGTGATAGAAAAGGTAGGAAAAGGTAATAATGTAAGAAAGGTAGTAAACGTTGTAGGACACTGGGCCTTGTAAGCTATTTTAAGGAGTTTGGCTTCATTATTATGCAATTTTGGACAAGTGATTAAACATTTTAAAACTTTTTTTAATCTGCGAAAATCGGAGAAAGAATTAAGAAAAATGTTTTGCTAATAAATATATAAAATGGAGTAATAAATATTAATTGACCCTAAACAAGGCCAAGAAAACAAAACAATGAAATGAAGGGAAGGAACAAAAAAGAACAAAGAGATAGCAAAGTAGCACAATTTAAGTCAATCAGAAGGCAATGGTTATTACATTACATGTAAATGGTTTTAATATGCCAACTAAAGAACATACTATCAGTTGAGTAAAAGTCCAAGACCCAACAATATACTGTCCATAAGACATATTTCAAATATAGAAAATAGAAAGACTGAAAATAAAAGAATGAAAAATATACATCATGTTAAATCTAATAATAATGAAGCTAGTATAGTTAGTATCAGACAAATAGATTTCAGAGCAAAGATAATGACAGAGGTGAGACATATATAGTACAATGAGTAAGAAGTCAGTGTGCCAATAAAGCATAGCAATATTAACTATATTTGAACCTAATAACAGAACTTCAAAATATAAGAAACAAAAGTCTATAGATTGAAAAGATAAATGAGTGAATTCACAACTAGTGGAATGTTTTAAAATCCCTCTCTTAAACCAGGCATAGTGGTACATGCCTGTAATCTCAGCACTTGAAGGCTGAGGCCGGAAGGATCCCAGCAAGTTTGAGGCCAGCTTGGGCTACAAAGTGAGTTTAACATCAGCCTGAACTGCACAGTGAGATGTTATCTAATAAAAGAGCAAAAGAATTAAATAGATAAATAAAATTCCTGTCTTCATAATTGAGAGAGAAGCAGACCAGTAAAAAAGGACCTTACCAACACTGCTTACAAACTCATGCTATTTGTCACTGGCAGGACAGTCTAAAAATAGCAAAATATGTATGTCTAAAAAATTAATTCAAATGTTTACCAAGAAAGGCCATGTTCTAGATTAAAACAATCTCAGTGAATAGTGATTGAAATTACACAATGTATATTCCCTAACCACAGAATAATTGTATCAAAAACAAATAACTGAAATGTTTAAAGAAAATCTCCAAAATTTGAAATTTATGGAACATTTCTATACAAGTTCTATACATATAATAGAAGTGAGTCAAAGAAAAAAATCACAAAGGAAAATAGCACTTATTTTCAATGGAATGAAAATGCAAACATAACATCTCAAATGTGTGGGATGCAGACAAACAGGATTTAGAGGAAAACAAATAGTATAGATCACTGATAATAGAAAAGATCTCAATCAGTCAGAACCTCAACCGCAGGAAGGTGGGAAAGAAAACCAAACTGAGCTCAATGTAAGTGAAAAGAAGAAAGTAATAAGTATAGCCATTAAGGAAATACACAGAAAAAGAGAAAATGAAAGCAAAAACTGTCCCTTTGGAAAGATCAATACTATTGATAAATCTATAGCAAAACTAATCAAAAATGCAAAACAAAATTAATTTACCAGCATCAGAAATGATAGATCATACCTAAATATAATCCAGGAATTAAAACAATAAGAAAGTATGTTGATAACTTTATGCCAATCCATTTAACAATTTAGGAAAAGACATTTGTGTAAAAACACAAACTTTCAAAGCTCGCTAAAGAAAATGATAACCTTCCATATTGTAAGTAAATTCAATTCATGGTTTAAAACCTTCTGAAAAATAGTGTTCAAAGCCCAGATAGCCTCATGAGTGAATTATAAATATTTAAGACAGAAATAATACCACTCCTATAAAAACTCTTCCAAAAACTAAAGGAGAAGAATATACATGCACCTCATTCTTTGAGGGCAAAAGTGACCCAGTACCAAAAATAGAACACTCTAGGAAAAAATAAATACAGGAAACTGTGCCCATGAGCAGAGGCACAATAATCTTTAGCATTTTAATTTGATAAGATATGAGATAACATATCTTAATAAAATACTTTATCCCAGAAATACTGTACAAAATTGGTTGATTATTTGAAAGCAGTCCATATAACTCACCAGATTACCAGACTGGCAGACAAATTATATGATCATCTCCTTCAGTGCAAGAGAAACACTGAGCAAAATCTCATATCCATCATTGATAAAGATGCTCAGCAAATCAACTTAAGAATAGAAGAGGTCTTCCTCAGTTTGATAAGGTCAAGTATGAAACACACAAAGCCAGAATAATGATTGGTGGAAGACCTTGTATGACGGACAAGGAAAGGATTCCTTTCTCACCACTCTTGTTCAACATTATACTGAATTCCTTGCCAAAGAAAACGAAAAGGACATAAAAAACAGAACAGATCAAAAAAGAAATAAAGCTTATTTTGGTAGACTACTTGATCATCTGTATAAAAATCCTAATAAATCTATTTAAAAAGATACTTGAATAACTGAGATTAGCAAAGTCACAGATTAGACTCAATATACAAAGTGAAATTTTATTCATGTATACTAGTAACAACCAATGAAAAATTTCCCTTTAAAATACAAGGTCAAGAAAACATAAATATTTATGGATAAATTTAATGAAAGATGCATAAGACACATACGTTAAAACTATAAAATATTTCTGAGAGAAATTAAAGATGACGAATAAAGGTAAATCATGTCACTCTCTGAGACTGAAAAACTCAATCATGTTATGTCAGTCCTCAAACTGAGGCATAAATTTAAAGAATTTCAAATCAAACTTCATGTAGGAATTCTCACATATATTCTCGTGTATATTTCTGCCTGTATATGAAATAAAAAATGATACAGCCACTTTGGGAGACAATTTGGCAGTTTCATAATCAAGTTGAACATAGACTAACCAAAAAGCTTAGCAATTATATTTCCAGGTATTTACCCCAGAGAGCTGAAAAAGTTATATTCACATAAAATGCACAACAGCTTTATTTACAATTGCCTAAAGTTAGAATAATCAGTTAATTGATAAGACACATAGTGCAAAAGTGACAAAAAAAAAATGAATAGAACTTGACTAACGTTACAATTCTAAACACACACAAGAAAAGATACCCAGTGCTTTCAGTTATTAAAGTAACAGTGGGCAACCACTACCCATCCAGGTAGAAGAGCTAAAATCCCAAATGCAGAATGTGTTAAATGTTGGCAACAGACTCACATATGGCTGGTGAAAATGCAGAAGGAAAAAGACACTTTGGAAAACGGTTGGCTGCTTCTTAGTAATGCTGCTCTGAGCATTTGTTACAACTACTTGTATAAGTATGCGTTTTCATTTCCTTGGTAAATTTGTAGTAATGGAATGGCCCAGAGGGCTTTGCTACTTAGTTGGTGATAGACCACATGGTAATGATATGGAGAGAAAAGCACCTTTCCAGAGTTAGGAAATAGGAGAATCAAATGATAAAAAGTGAAGCTGTGATCTCTGCACGACAGGAAGGCCGAGGGGATGGGAATGGGTGCTGCAGAGGAGGAAACAGCTCCAGGATGACTGAAATGAAAGCTCCTGTTCTCCAAGATAAGCCAGGTGCATATGGTCCTTTAAAGGGCTTAGGGAGAGCAGATGACACTCTGACAACTTCAAAATGCAGTATTGTTTGCAAGTCATTCCTAAGCTGTAAACAACCTCAGAAATGCAGCAGAAATTCAACCACCCACAGAAGACATGGGACAGCACCTCCTAGAAGATCAAATGCATATCACTCAATGTCTATGAAGCTTAATACTGTTCTGTGTGCTCTTGTCGATACAAGGAAGCCTCTGGGGGCTGAAGCAGTGCTACACATTCAAATGACACCAAAACAATGGACTTTGGGTTAGATTTGGGCACACATGGAAAACAGTATTTTAGTCAGGCCTTAAAATGGAATGGATTTAATACAGGAAACATAACTTATAGGATTATTTTATAGTAGTCACCCAAAAAGTCAAATGCAAATGAGTGCAGAAAATCTGTACATGCACAAGAGACTCGGAGAATTCACATTAATGTCCTGCATGAGTCCACCTGGAGGCCTAGAGCCTGTGACAATGTCTCATGCAAGTCTGTATCCAGGATCTGCCCTGGGAAGGCCCAAAGGTCAGTGGCAGAAGCTAGAAAGTCTGTACCAGTGGGATCAAGGATCTATGCCAGCAGACCAAGGGACCCAAGCCAGGAAGCGACACAACATAAGAACCAGAATTCTCCAAAGAGAACCACAGCCATCCTCAGTAATGGCAAGGACCTAAGCTCCTCTGGAGAATGGGAACAGCAGAATTCATAGCAGGAAAACCAGCACGACAAGCTTCTCCAGGAGAATGAACAGCACCCCACCTTCCTCTCCAGTTCTCTGTTTATGCTGTTGGCAGTAATCCCCAGGTGGGCCTTCCACACCCAGCCCCACGCTGATTCAGTTCAGCTGTGTGCTACAAGTTGACCATTAGTTAATCCAACACAAACAGCAATTTAATTGGCTGGAGCATAAATTGTATGAAATAGAAAATTTAATTGGATAGGTAAACTAAGGCCAGACTAAGAAGGACCTTAACTTCATTCTCTATGGTTCTACTTCATATTTGGTGCTTGATTCAGGATTTCAGAGTTGGAAGAAGAGAGAATAAAGTTCTGTCACTTACATATGATTGCATGGGGAAAGCATTCTACAGTGAAGTGTAGCTGTGTCTAGGTATCTTAAGGTATATATTTCTTTGGGCATTCGTTGATTGCAAGCTGCTACTGCACTAACCAGACTTCCCGCAGGGACCTAAGATTGTGGTTGTGTCTTCACCTGCACCAGTACCAGTGTTATGGTGTCCAAATGATTTAGAAGAGAGAACCCAGTCCCTTTCATGCTCATCTTCATACTGGGTTTTTCATTTGTTTGTTTAGACTATCTACCTCCCCAGGCCCTTTACACCCATATTTTATGAATGAAAAAAAAATGAACTTCTTAGAGTTGGATAATGTCTGGCCATATGAAAGCTGAGATTTGGTTGCATGTGAAAGTTAATGTAAATGTTAATGCATATTAAAGTCAGTAAATGTTACTTATTACTCTCAATATTTCCCTTGAAACTCAAACACAAATCCCTTGATCTTCTTATGAGAGGAAAATCCTCATTGCTCCCTCTTGGTTCATAAGGGTTCCTTCCTTCTTCCAAAAACCCAGACCACTTTTCCATTGTCTGTGTTTCCATTGACTCTCTAGTAATTTATGTACACTGGAAACAAGATCCAGATCTGCCCCTTCTACGTGCTTCTTGTGGTACCTGAGATGCCTTACAGTTGGTGTCATAGTAAGACTATTGCTCATGAAGCCATAAAAAGTTACCCCTTAGCTTCTGAAAATTCCTCTTACTCTTAGTATCAAAGCTGAGATTTGGTTGCATATGAAAGTTAATGACCATTAAGAAAGTGTTTCCCAGTATATCAGGACACACAAAGTTGAATTTAAACTGCCCTTTCCATACTGAGATAACCAAAAGGAACAAAGAAAGCCACACCTCCAAGCAGCTCTCTTGACTCTGAGATAAGAAGGAAAAGCCATTTTATTTTGTTGGGGTTTTCTGCTGAGGAAACATGTGACATTTATCAGCATAATTTTATGGGAGCTTTAAGAATCCCACATTCTTAAAGAAAACCATCACAATTGTTTATTTATTCTAAATTACAAAAGGGATAATTTATAACTAATTCCTCAATTATTTCATTATGCAGTACTAATAAAAAATTCTTGACATCTCAATTATGTTTAGCAAAGAATCATGTAATTTAATAAATAATTTTTGACTGCAGTGATTATTTACTTAAAGCATTGAATATGCAGGAGGAATCTTAAATCATATTTTTCTGGTGTCATATAATAAAATAATTGTGCAATTAGCAATAAACAGCGTGGAAAAGGACAAATGTTTTATTTAAAACTTAAGGAACAAAAGCCCATCTCTCGCGCTTTTTTCCAACCGAACAAAATCCTGCGGTGTATTAATCAAAGGGGCTTTTTTATGCCTCTGGCAGCAGTGTTTTAAAGTAAACCCTTAATATCAGATCCCAAACCCCAGTTTCAATTTGCTTCCAATGGAAAGGACATTAGAGTTTATAAAATACTCCTTGATTACTTTTTTGAAGGCCTGAAATCTTGACATGTCCGTGACTTGCTCACACTGCATCAGTATACAGCGGTTGAAAGAGCAATACCCATCGTGCACATTGCCACACTGACTTATAGAACCATGCCCTTGAGAAAAAGCCAGAGAGTAAAGGAGCACCAGGCAGTGACAAAAATGAAATAGAACTGTCATCTGGCAGTTCTTCACAGTCCGTCATGGAAACTATTAAAGATGTACAAAGAGCCAGAGAGTGCTCGGGCAAAGGTTGTTAAACCATCCCTTCAAGGGCAGGTCACTGCAGGCTGCTTGGGACTCGTGAAAAGACCAGCGGTGCTCACCAAGGGCAGGGCCATCAGCCACCTGCACCTGTCTCACACTGGGCAAGAGGAGGAAATGGACGTCTCCCGTCCCAGGGCAATTCGAATTGAAGAATTTCCAACAAATTATAAATTAACTCTTAATGTGTCCTTTTCCTAGTGGCAGATATCTTGAAGATTATTTTTAGTCTGGTTCAGTAACTGTACTAAAAACCTGTCTGGTGTCATTTGAGCCAGATCCGATTATCAGCTCGGCCCATTGCCTCTTCGCAGCACTTTAGCAAAATTATTTAGCTTCTCTGAACATTAATTTCTACCATCTTCACATGTAGGAAGTAGAAAATCAGAACTTATCCTCTCTTTTCTTTCTCATCGATGCCTGTTATATTTTCCTTTTCCGACGCTTCTTTCTGCCTTCTGTGTCCCCTTATTTAAGAGTTTGTTGAATCCTAAAGTCCATCAGGTTAGATATGCTTTTCTGTTGCAGAGTTACTCGTTCTGGAATAAAGTAGCAGGATATTAGGGAGATAAGGGGAATTTTAAGGAAACACCATCTGATTGGCACTCAACCCCACATATTTTGCCTTAAATCAGGCATGTTAGGATTTTGAAAGCAACATAATTTTTCCCAAGGCCTTAGTTTAGCCTTGAAGTCATTCCTTTTTTAGTTATTGTTATTAGTGCATTTCTTAACTTTAAAGATAAAAGAATATATATTTTTTCATCATGTAGTGATTACATTCCACTTGAGGAGTAAGTCCTTAGACATCAGCCATTTTAATTCTTTTTTTCATCCTCTTCACCTCCCCTTCCACCTTCCCTCCATTTCTTAATCCCCTTTCCCTGAGAGAAAGACATATCTCGCCATGTCCTATTATCTGTGTGTTATTTTGCTCTGTATTTATTTTTTGGGTTTCTTGCATATGAAAGATCAATGAATATTTAAGGTTGTGTGTTTGATTTATTTCATTTAACATATGAAATTCACCTCAGAAAGGGGATGCAAATAATATCACATCCAGACATCTAAGAGATATTTGGGGAAAGTAGCCATTTTATTCTCATGTCACTTAATGTAGATCTTTATCACTCTAAATAGGATTTGGGCATTATCTAAAAATAGAATGAGCACAAATATTATTATACTATGTGACAAATACTTTGTCCCTAAAACTCTTTATCATTTAGGACTTAAAATTTTTAAATGGAACTAAGTTATATAGAATTACTATGAATTGACAGTGATATTATTTTGACTGTAGAAGTTAAAAGATTGGATTCAGTCATCAGGAATAATTAAATTCCTAAAGTAAATATGAGAGTAATGGAAATTTAAGTTTTATGATACTTTTGTTATGAAAACAAATATATTTTAATCATCATTTAAGTTCACTTTATTTACTTAGTTATTTTTGCAGAACTTTCATGGAGACATTTTGTTTCACATTGCAATTTAGAGTGTTCACGTAATAAAGGCAACCCAGTAACTTCTTACAGCCATTTCAGGCTCTCTTTTTCTATCCATGCTCTTGTAATCACTTTCATTCTAATCTGCTTTTACGTACCGCAAAGATTTATTTTTTTCTGAGGAGACAGAACCATGTCTAGAATACTTTTTGGCTGTCATTCTAATGGAGTTTTCAACTTTAGTTACCCTGTAGTTTAGGGCTTATTTCAGAAGTATTTCTTTCATGATTCTCATATCCAAAACACATAACTACAAACTTACAATAATGCAAGTGTACTATAGATTTATAGCAATAATGATCTTTACAGTTCTACTAATCTGTCAGGCAGATGGGACATATTATTCTGTACTGGCTTCTCCCAGATTCTTTTGCCAAGACCAAACATACAGCATTTCAGTCTTAAGGATTTTTTTTCTCATAACATTAGAAGGTGTATTGTTGAATTAAATTTGCACACTTGGCTACAGATATAACTACAATAGATAATATAATACCAAAAACATCAGTTACAAAAGTGTAATATAAAATGAGTAATTTTCTGCTGAACAGTAGGTTTGGAAGCCTGCCATTTAATACAGGTTTTCTTGGATAGATCATCAGGGGGCCGTCATCATGACTGTCACTGAGTGCTTTTACCAGTGACCCAAAGCTGATGCATTTAGAAGAACGATCACTTATGAAAGGAACTGATTCTGCCTTCTCTAAATTTACTTTCCAGTAGCATTTAATTCATGTATCAGTTTGGTTTTGGAGTGCAGTGCTGTAATATTTGTTTAATTTTTCATCCTCATTAATTCTTTCCCTCTTGAAGAAAGACAAGACAAATTATTCTTTTTTACTCAATGTGATCAGTACAAGGGGCCAGATACATATAAAAATAAGTAAAACTGTAGAAGCCATTGTTCATTCATTTCTTCCTGTTTTTGTTTTTATTTTGTTTTGTGATGCTGGGCATTGTTCATTTCTATGTTCGTGTATAACTGAAAGTTTCATTCATTAATAGTCTTCTGGGCGCTGGCATGCAGTTCAGGGTGGAGTGCTTGTCTAAGAGGCATGCAGCCATGGATGCTATCCCCAGTACCTCAGGGACGAAGAGGAAATGGCTTGCTCGCTGCAGTGCTACTCTGGAAACTGTATGCAGGTGGTACAATGAGACTTATTGGGACGCGGAGGAGAAAGCAAGAGGCTCGCTTTGTGCAGGGATCCACGTATGAAATAACACTGACTTTTGTCGAGAACTGTGTACAGTGGATATGACTGTATCCCACTTTTTGTCAGTGAAGCTACTGAGGCCCATCCAGAATCGTTTCTGAAGCCTCACAGCCAGTAGGCAGCAGAATCAGGATTTAAACTCTGGGCTGTTTGACACAAGAACATTTATTCTTGATTCTTGTGCTCACAACTTGGAAATAGAATAAATTAGTAAGAACATTCCTAAACTTGACAGTAGAGCTCTGAAGGCCAACTAAAATTCCCACTCCAGAGTGTAGACATGGCCGTAGGGCGCGGTGCTATGTGTTACCTGTGTACGTGGGTAGTAAAGGTAAAGGTGATTTGTACAAGATGATGTATGTTGGAATTGTGGCAAAAAAAAAAGTGTAAAGGAGGTAGAGCTTGAGAAGAGTCGAAGCCTACATCCGCAGAGAGTGAAGCACAGGAGGGGGACTGAGCCAGAGTCGTCTGAGTGCGAGCACAGGGGGTAAACCGGCC
Source organism: Dinomys branickii (assembly GCA_004027595.1). Classification (NCBI taxonomy): domain Eukaryota; kingdom Metazoa; phylum Chordata; class Mammalia; order Rodentia; family Dinomyidae; genus Dinomys; species Dinomys branickii. The sequence goes on from PVLD010001959.1 coordinate 19,067, forward strand.
TAGACGCCTTTCCAAAGGGACAGCTGCAGACTGGCCTCAATACCCACTCCCTATTCCATTTTAATTTTAGTCAAGCTAATTTAAATATTCTATGGGACATACTTAGGTTAAAATATTATTTGTGGCTTATCTGAAATTCAAATTTATCTGGGCATCTGGTATTTTTCCTTGTCAAATCTGGCAACCCTACATAACACTTACATTTGCCTGACTTTTATAATGATGTGTATCTACCCCCAACTCACCCTAAAATATACGCACTGTCAGTCCAGGAGCCTCACCTGGCTTCTTCCCCTTCTGTAGTCTTAAAATTCAAATTGTGCCTGGTAGTGGTAAATGCTCAAGAGATGTTTGTGAATGAAATGAAAAACATTTTTTATTAGGTATTTAATTCCAAAGGAGAGGGACCGAGAAAAATTACAATTGGGTTCAGGAGTGACGGATGCAGATAGTGAGGCAATAAATATGGAAATAAAAATGGAAACAAACTGGCAGCACCTCTGAAGGGCTTTTGGAGAGGCAGAGAGAGGGTAACAGCCCAGCGGGAGAAATGGGGGAAGGGGACAGAAGGTTACTGTTGGAGAAAAGGAAGGGTGAAAGAAGCAGCATTGTTTTCTTCTGAAAATTTTAATGAAATAAGAAGTTCACAACCCGTGGAGTGAGAGAGGGGGGCCAGAGACAGAGACAGGGAGACAGAGAGACAGAGACAGGCAAAGGGGAGGGCAGCCCTCTCAAACTGTTAGGGACCCTGACATAGAGGGAAAATGACATGAGTAGCAACAGATGTTTTCCTTATAACTCTTTTTCTTTTTCAAAATATCAAGGTGGATTAGAAATGTGCAAAGCAAAAGGGTCAAACTAATGCAAATTCTTCTGACTCTAGCTGCAACGACAGGGCTGTAACCAATTTTATTTATTTATTTATTTTTGTTTAGTTTTTAAATGGGAAGAATAATTTTATCCAGATGACTCGTGTTTCCATCTTTCAGCCTATAAAGTATAATATTATAAACTTGCTTTTAACTAAAAAGTCAAACATAAGTTGGAAACACATTTAGGCAATTTTAAACGATGTTTATGATAGATATACTTAGATATGTTTCACAGCCAGTGGAAAATAATGAAACTTTGCACAACTGATTAATTTTTTTAAAAAGCAAATTTCTTTAAACTATTTCTCTCACAGAGTTTTGTAAATTTGGCACCTGCCACTCTTCATCCACAGGTGAATCTGGCATGAGATGGAATCTGATTAAGAAAAAAATAGTACATCACATAATTTTAAGCTTTATATGTCAACAATTTATGATGTTCTGTAAGTGCCTTCATGATTTCCAGATGCTTCACCACCTGAATCAGATTTAAATTGTGGCAAAATCTTTGATTTTGGACAAATAGAGTGTAATATATTTGTTCAAATATGTCATCTCAGCCCAAGCTCAAAGAACACCTTTCCTCAAACCAGTTGGCCAATTTGGAAATGCATTTAAAAGCTCCTCTCCAGTGGGTGCCACGTCCTACTACCACCTTGTGTGACTGCAGCACTATCATCTCCCTGTTCCCTGAGGGGCCCAGCGCACTGCCAGTGCTCATTGTCATTATCACAACCAACCGTGGGTCCTTGCTTCAGTGAGGGCAGCAGAAATTTTACAGGGAAAACTTCTAATTGAGAAGAGAAAATAAAGAGGAGGCACAGCTGTGACAAAGACTCAGCTGGCCTCTAAGAAAGGAATGTAAGAAATATAGGGAAAGAGCTTCAGTCTGAGGAACCAAGGAGCACAGGTCTGAGGAGCAGGAACAGCCGCAGCAACTAACGAAAGATGGGGCACCAGTTTATGGGGTGCTGCCGTGGTCTGGGGCCTGGCTGATTACGATCTCAGCTCTGATTTCACAGCTCCGAGGGAACGTGTTTGCTTGTGGGATAGTTTATTTTATTATTTTAAAGAGAAGAGAAACAAAATAACAACAAAGATAAAAACAAAACAACACAAAAACAATAAAAACTATACAGAATTTCAAAACAAGAGGATACGAAATTAACAATGATAGTTACAGCGGATCTTTATTGGTTTATTGAAAGGAACAGTTAATGCCTAAATCCTTTCTTTGGCCAATTTTTCATGCTTATATCTGATAGTTTGGTTTTGATGAAATAATTTAAACTTGGAATGAGGGCTGCCTGGACTCCTGTCATTGCATAATTGCTCTGCATGGGGGGGAGGGTCTCATCACGGGGTGGCCAGGAAGGCATTGCTCTTTCTAGAATCCAAAGATTGTAGGTTTGGGGATTTATAGGTAATGTTCAGGAGGATCTGGAAGTGGACATTGTGAAAGCTGGCAATAGAGGGTACCTGCACACCTTTCATTGTCTTTGAGACAGGATCTCACAATATTACCCCAGCAGAGCTCACACTTGGCAATCCTGCCTCAGCCTCCCAAGGATTAGAGACATGACATAACCACTTGCGGCTTCTGAAAATTTAAGTGTTCTTTCCCTGAATAAAGTAAAATAGACCAGGTAAATTTGGGGGTAATGAACTCCTTCAGTAATTAAAACGCTTACATGCTAAGCTTAGGAGGGTCTGACTCAGAGCTTTAAGGTAATAAGAGAGACAAAATATCAATTTTCAGTGTTTTCTTTAACCTATATTTGTTTTTTCTAACCTACCTCCCGTGAGTGTTATTGGTGGACAAGAATGATTACTCAATTAAATCAAATAACTATTGGACAACTTATTTGCACAAGGGAAGGTACTCTGAAGGTTCCAAAGGAAGGATAAATACAAGGCAGAGTTCAGGTGGCAAAATGTTACACAAACACGACCAGGCTGACTTAACCACACACCTTTAAAAGGATGTCAGTGGAATCTGTTAAGGAAATGTCAATGTTTCATGTGCTGGACATGTACACTCCCTATACATACATATTGCAGAATAAGTACATAACAGTATCATTTTTGGCTTAGTTGGACAATAACAAGAAAGTGTCAAATTCATTATTTTAACACCAGGGTATGTGGAGTTATAGTCAGTGTTACATAAACTGAAAATAATTTTGTTCTGCAAAGCGGGTACGGAACACTCCTGATGATAGTGGTAAAAAGTCAAGAAAGTAACTCCTCCTCTTGCTTTATAAATTTCATGAGAGAAATCCTGCCTTTCAGCTCTGCTGTTTGATTGAGTGCACTGTTTAGATATGTCAATTATCTTTTGACTCCCAGAAACTGAGTTCATAGTGACTGACAACTGCATACAAGCATTTCAGCATTGCTGATTATTACATGAATATTCAATGATAAGTGATTGGTAGTCATGGGACTTGAGACTTTGATAAATGAAATCAGAAAGCAGATTCTCTGAGCTGGTGAGGTATTTTATTTTTGTATTCTGTATTTCCCAACTGAGTTCTAGTGTGGTTTTTTTAAGTGTAATTTGTTTTGTTTTTTAAAAATTAATCAAACTGTGTCAGTTTTGGTTTGGTATTCCTGGTGCTCAGATTAAGGCTAGGTATGTGCTAAGCAGTTGTATTCAACAATGAATGTCAATTGACCAAAGAGTAACTTCAGACTCCCTACTCTTTAATATTAAACTGTAGTGATAAAAGATTTTGTGGTCACACATTTCTAAAAATTCCATTGCAGCATCTTCCTGAGTTGATAATGCACTTTAGAAGATTCTGTGTCCAAGTTGCATATCTGATATATTTTGGATTTACAGTAAATGTCTATGGAAGTTCCATAAAAATAATCTACAGATCCCTATATTTGCCTATGTACATAGATTAAAATATACTATTATTTTATATACCAGTACCTAAGACAGTATTTACTACCTTAATCATTAGTGGAACAGTTTCTGATTGTTAAAATCTCCCTCAGAACATGGAACATCTTACAATTGCACTCGCAACACATATGGCATTAAAGGTTTACTATGGTGCTACCTATTTTATGCTTATCCTCAACAATATTATCCACAAAGTACCCTGAGTATGAAAAAATTAATAAATACTTCTTTTGTACTTAACGTCATCTACTGATTAATGTAACCGACAGATATTTCTTAGGAAATTCCTAACTATACTTTGCCATGATGTCTTGGTTACTTTTCTCTTATGTTGAGACAAAATACCTGACACTCAGAATTAAGGAAAGGTTTACTTAGCTCACAGTTTGTGGAGGTTTCAGTCTATAATCAGCTGGCTCCAAGGCAGGTGGCAGGGCCCAGGGGCAACACTTCAAAGTGGCACAAGATAGCAAAAGCAGCAAGAACAAAAAGGCGGGGCTCTTTTCCTGCCTTATATTGAAAGCAGGCTCCTGCCACCCAGGGGGCATGTAGCAGTCACATCATCCCCCTGTCCTCTTCTTGCACGGGCTCAGGATGAATACAAAGTAGGAAAAAAAAACAAATACAGAGTAAGGACCCCGGCCCCCTGCTCAGTCACTTAGTTAACCTTCTAAACTCCTCAAATTGACGCCATGAACAACATCCCCAGAGCCTAGGGGCCTACTGTCCTTTTCACCCCAGGATGTAGAACTGCTGAGTCACTTGGCCAAGCCTCTAGACTCCTCAGGTTGAAACTATGTATCAAGCATAGCACATAACATTATATTGTAACAAAGCACTGTGATACTGAGTATCTTAAAAGTAATAAGCATGCACTTCCTTCAGGAGTCTATGGGCTTGGCTGCTTAGCCTTTCTGATTCCAGCAGGAAGTGCTGAAATAACCTAAAGGCGGCTAGCTGTTACTGATCTGGGATGCTACGGCTGGGATTTCTGGGGTAAAACTGTTGTGATCTGTGAACCTCATCCTCCAACCTCTATTCATGGGAAGTGAGGGAAAAATAAACAGAAATGAGTACAGTTTTTTCAATCAAGTTGGCTGAAGCAAGTCAGATTTGCATGGTGTATCAGTTAGGGTTCACCAAAAGAATGGATAATACAAAATAACACCTACAACGGCCACCTGCAGCATCAGGGGTGAAAGGACACAAAATGCCCATCTACATGATGGAGTGTGGGAGGGTGCAGCTGAAAGTCAAAGGTGAGGAGTTCACTGCTGAGCCCAGTGGGAATCTGTGTCAGAAGGTGAAAAGGTCTGTGCTGGAAGCAGGAAGGAACTGGAGACCCATATCCAAAGGCAATATTTAGACTGAAGCTCCTCCAAAGAAGCAAAGCAGAAGATTTTCTTCTTTGTTATTGTACCCAGTCTAGAAGCCTATTGATTGAGGCTATGCCCATCTGGGGTGGGCTTTCAGTTTGTGCCTCCAAGTCAGTAATCCACAGACACATGCAGACCTGTGTCCACTAATCCACCAGGCACCTCTTCATCCATTCAAGTGGAAACCACAATTACCTACCACACATGGCTATGCCCAGCTTCAGGGTGAGGAAGATTACAAATAACACGGTAAAGAACGTGGGCATGGGACTGAATGATGAACGGGGGTCATCCCTTCAATCCACCACTGGCTGTAACTGCTAGCAAGAAACACATGCCCGGTAAAGGAACAGAAAGTGAAAGTATTAGGAAAAGCTCCAACAGCGGTGACAGTTGAGCAGAGGTAGGTATTCACGTGCATAGCTGGGACCAGAGAATTCTGGGCAAAGAGTAGTAACCGTAAAGGTTCGTAAGCTAATGGCTATTTGCCACAATTAAGGGACAGCAAGAAAGCTGCAGCAGAGACAAAACATGGTGGGAGATGAAAGAAGGAACAGTCTGTCATTGGAGAACCCAGAGGGAAGAGCAGACAGTGTTCACAGGCCACACAGCTAGGATATTGACTTTAACTGCGGGTGAGATGGGAAGCTACTGGAGAGCTCCGAGCGGAGGAATGACTCAATCTAACTTAGAATATTAAGGCTCCCTTCTGATTCTCATGAGGAAGACTGACTGCAGGCAAACAAGGGTAGAAGCAGAGAGGTGAGGTAGGAGGGCGTGGTCCTGAGGTGTCTGTGACTGTGCTGAGCACAGTGTAAAAGTGCGAGATGGATGACGCACGGGCTATTTTCAAGGCAGTGCTAAGAGGGTTACCTCAAATTTGAGGTTGATATTACACATGTACATCGCACACACATATTTCTATTACTCATTAAAATATTCACATAGGTAAAATGTTTAAAAGTTCATTTCCATGGCACGGTCAATGATCTCATTTACTTCTAGAATATGGAAGTGAGGACTGCAAGCCTTGTCTCTAGACCAACTCTTAGGGTGGAAATACAAGCTAAAATTCCCCACATTAGTTAAATGGTCAAAGACACAAATGAAAAGTTCACAAATCTTTGCATTTTGTTAAAGACTCAGAATATAAACTTATAATAAAAGACAAATTATTTTACTAGAACCTTGCAGAAGGAAACTTCTCTTCCTCTAAAATTAGAGAAGCAGATAAATACTTTCTTCATCCTTGTAATCTCTTCATGATCACAGAAATTTCTAACATTGAATTCTGGCATCAGAGAATTTTTCTCAAAGTATTAATAACCTATGTCTTATTTTCCTGGTTTATTATGCTCATAACTTGTGAAGTTGCCCAATAGTTCTGTTTTTAGGAGTAAAGCCAATACAAGTCTCAAAATTATAAGGACCTCCTACTGTTGAGAGAGGTGCTAAGTAAATGCAAAAAGAACAGCACACTGGGACCACCACCCCCAAATTAAAAATTCTAAATATAAATTAATTTTAGTCTTGCTGTCACTTGATATTGTGAAAGTGAAAAGTAGTGTTCACAGGTATTAAAATTTTCATTTTATTCCAGGAAAAATGAAATTTTCTGTAAAAATTATAAATTTCTGCAACAGCAACTTCATAAAAATGTATGATCTTACCCCTCAGAGTGTCTCCTCACTTTTCTAAAATGAAAAGCTGTTTGTGTTATGGTTGGAAATACACACATCAGGAAAAGTTAATAATGCAAATATTTGCAAGGTGGGAACAGTAATTGTTGGGGGCAAAGCAACGTGCTGCTGGACACGCTGGAGACTGCCTGGCAGGGGCTGATCGGGACAAAACCAGGACTGGCGCCCCATCTTATGGTCTGGCATGACTACCGAAGAAGCCTGGGTATGCTCCTTAAGGAATTAGGCTTTGACAGACATATTGGCAAATATCATCAGAATTTAAACAACTTTCATTACATATTTGCAAATGCTACTATGATAAAAAGATTGGAAAATTAGAATTGGCAGTATTTTGTGAGAGATCAGTATTTTCTCTCGATTTTATTCCTAGCTGTATTCAAGGAATATTATTGTGAAGCTTCCGGTTCATCTTGTGATCTAGTTTACCAGGCAAAAGAAGCTCTAAGTGCTCCTTCTGGATGCCACTATAATGTCTGTGGAAAGTATAATTTAAAATGGAACTGACTGGTCCAATGGGGAGATTTTTCCCAATACCCTCTGGAAGTTGAGTCATGAAAGCTGTATGCATACAGAAACATTATGCAGGGGTTTTCTGGATGTTGGACAAGAGAGCTGAACATGGGACACATTTACAGGTCAAACGCTCATTTTTTTTTTTTTTTTTTTTTTTTGGTGCTGTAAATCAAACTTAGGAACTTATGCTTAGCTAGGCAGGCACTTGTGCCAGTGAGCTATATCCCCAGCCCCAAACAATTCATTATACTTCTTCCCACAGATCTCTACCACCCTTCCCATGATGTACAGCATGAGGAAGAAAGAAATTTCATGTGAGATAAACTCACATTTCTTATAGGACTGACTATATCATGTGTGGAGCTCTTTGCAAAAGAAAAAAGTGAGGCTCTTTGTTCAAAAATTAAGAACTTTAAAATGGGATTTAGCTCAATGACGCAGCACCTGCCTGGCAAGTGTGGAGTCCTGAGCTTCGATCCTAGTGCCAAAATTTTTAAAAAACAAAGAATTTCAAGATGGCGGTTAGCAGAGCCTAAGCAAGCCTAAGCTGTGCGAATGCACAGGTGACACATCCATGAAGCTGGACCTGATTCTTATTACAAAAAGTATAGACCTGAAGGCAAGAATTCCATGGAACTTTTGAAAAATATTTGAGCCAAACCACTAACAGTACATTTCTTTTTTGGAAGGAGAGGACTGAAAGACTTACTCATTTAAATAACTTTAAGAAATATATGTAACTGAGCTTTTTGAACTGGTGTATCTAAAACAGTTTCCTGTTCAAACAGACACTTAAGAGTAGGGTTACAGCCATACTTAGTGTTATAAGTCTTCTGGATCTTATTCCTTAGAACTTTGAAGCCCATAAGTAACTTCTAAGTCAACTAACAGCCTCAACTTCTGTGTTCAAGACAAAAATAAATTCCATGCATAAGAGAATCATGCAAAGACCTCTCCTCTGTTTCTCACTGATAACAATCTTCTCATCTTCTGTGATTCTATATAAATCTCCATTTATGGTAGATATCTCAAGAAGGTCTGAAAAATTAGAAGAGAAAATAAAATACCACTTAAGCAAATTAAGTAACAAATAAAAATAATATATGCAGGTATGAGTATTTGTTGCCATTCTGTGGTTAAAAAAAGCTTGAATTGCTTTCTAATTTCCTTTCATTGCTGATGTATGATTTCTTAAATATTCAAACCAGAAAGCAACACCATTAAATGTATTCCAATAATGACCATTATCATTTCTTACAGTGATCAAAATTCCTGATGTTACTAAGTTTGCCAATGTTTGAAGACAGAAACAGTATTTAGTACTTTGGTGATGGATCAACAGTACAGAAAAAGAAAAAACAAATTTTATCAGTCAGGTGCAAATGTACAGATGTACTCAGCTCAGGAGTACCAATATTCTCACCTGGAAACCAACATAAAGAAGGATGCTTGAGACACATTTCACCTTCCTGCTTGTCACCCAGTATGACTGTAAGGCTGGCCACGATGACCAAGCTGTGCTACAGTATTTTGATATTTTTACCCACACAAAAGTGTTCCTGAAGGAGACGGAGGACAATGGTATAAGATAGGCGCTGGACTGACAACTTCCTATTACCTGCACTGTCAACCTGATAGAAATCTTGCTTTGAAGTTCTCCTGGGATGATTAAATCTGATTTACAGGTAATTAAATGCCATTTGTTTATTTTTTCCTCCACGTACATCCTTCCATCCAAGTAAGAGACCATGCAAACACAAACACTGGATTACCTTCTCTCACCCAGAAAAATATAGAAAATAAAAATCAAATCAATACATCACAATGCAGTTTTTTGAGATTGATTGTCCTATGACCCCACTCTCAGTTGCAATAGTCTTTGGCATAGGTAGCAGCAGGAAACAGCTCTGTTTAAGAAGTGTAGTGGATCAGGGCTGGGGATATAGCTCAGTGGAATAAGCGCTTGCCTAGCAAGCGCAGGGTCCTGAGTTTGATCCCCAGTACCCCCCCCAAAAAAAGAAGTGTAGTGGGGAGGCCACACAACACTTTTGTTTTCCCCTGACATCAGTGTGTCCCTGAGCAGTTGAGGTGGAGTGGACCGTGTAGGGAGGCCTCTTGCCAAAAACACACTGCAGGCTTCCGAATTGATGGACAGCAAGAAAGACATCAGATCTGAGTTTCTGCTGATTCTACACGAGCTGTTCTCAGGAAGCTCCACGATACTGGGTATGAAATTTTTATTGTGTGTTATATTCACTTGGTTAAATCTGTAGCAAACTCCTTTCTGTTAAAATCAGTTATTGATGCTTATTTTAACTTTTCATAGTATATTGCTCTGAAGGGAAAAGCATGAAATTGAAAGGGAGGCAGAAGGAAAGAAACAGTCTCTTTCCACAGCCTCAATGTCTGTTTGTGATGGGCGTAAACGCCGTATCAGTAGTCCCTTCTGTTTAAACCACAGGTGATATAGGACTTTGCCCTTTTCATAGTGATTGCTTAGAAGTTTGGAGCTTAATTTGTCATTGCGAGTTCAAAGTGCTGTGAATTCCTAGAGCAACAGATAAATTCTCATGGTTGAGAACAAATGATCCAAACACACATTCTGAAAACCCATCATCCTGGGTCATGCTTGGAGAAATACATGCATATACACTCCCTGGAACAGACTTTCATCCAGGAGGAAAACTGTGGCCCTATAAGAAAGACCTAACTTTATCCTGACTAAACCACCTGAAAGCTGTTTACACCTTAGTATCTTTCCAATAGACTGGATTTAGAAGACTTCCATTTTCATGGGGTTGTCCAGTTAGCTCTGAAGAAAGACAAATTAAAATCACAGAAGACAATACTATCAGTTCCAAATGTTATGCCCAATGCCTTGTTTCTCTCATCCACTATGACATAGGAGACAATATACTTTTCAAACTTGCTAAAAATGTAGAGACAATGTCAACCATCCAAATGAGATCCTTCGACTGCAAAGCTGAACTTTCCTACAGGCAATGCTGCAGACTTCTAAAAGGCTTAGGGAGTTCTCTAATTAACTGTCTGAAGGGGAGGGGAAAATGTAATGCCTTATTTTGCCAATCCAAATGGATTAGTGGTGTACAGACATAGCTCTTGGCTTCACCAAGGACTGAATATCTATCTCCTCTATCTCGTTAGGACCTTTGTGGTCTTTCAGATGGCAATGACTTTTAAAATGTAGTCAACTTCTCTGGCAGTGAGTGAGGCATGGAGAAAATGGGGGAGAGAGAGGAAAAAAGAGGGAGGGAGGAGTGGAGGGAGGGAGCAAGAGAAAGAGAAGAAGAACCCAGCAATTACTGAGCAGTACTCAAATCTGCCTGCCAACAGGAGAGCAGTGATTTGTGAGACACATCAAGAGGTGCTGGCAAGATCAATCTGCAGAGATCCCTCTGATAGAGGAATAATGAGTTGACAAAGACCAATGTTCAGTTGGGTCCAAGCCCAATAAGATTACTGTTCAGCATCATCAATATTGTCTCTGTTTGGAACTGACACAATCAGACTGGAATCAATTGTATTTTCCACAGCACTGTCACACATGATTTTTAACTTTGCCTCACAACTCTGTAGAGGAGCTTGCAGATGTTGGCAGATTTTTACTAACTTAAGGAATGTCATTATTAAGTAAGAGTCTCACCCTACAGTAATTTGGGGCTCTGCTGTGTTTCTCTGAGGTCTGTGTGTTGAAGAGGAAAGACAGGAGGAAAAGGAGAAGATGAGGGTTTAGGGAGAGGGATTTTTTGTTTAACCCCTCCCCTTTCATTGTTGTTTTTCTTTTTTCAATATAATGACAAAATACCATATGTAAATCTGTAGGCTGTTTCTTAGCTTTCATTTAACTTAAGTTGGAGTTCAAAGATTTTTGCTCAAATACAGAATCATAAAACTTTTCTCCTCTGAAGGAACAACAATAAACTTACTCTGCTCACCATCGAAAGGCACAGTATATATGAACATGGCTTTGGCTAGAAAATATTAGAAGTTGGTCTAGTTGGAAAATCTAAAAAGCGATTTAATTTTAAAGAATTCCTCCAGTCTCCTTCAGTGTGTTTTATAAACTATTCTTCCCAACACAGAAACCAAAGAGAGGCAGAAGGAAAGATATAGTCTTGGTCTCCCCTTTGTCCTGCTCCCTAGCCCCCACCTTGGTCATCGCAGATCTCTGGTACCAGCTGTCTGACCTTGCTATTTAGAAACACTACCTGACCCATGTCCATAGAGTGAAATGAGCAATTTAAGAGAGACAGGGGCTGGATTTCTCTTTGTTGTGAAACTGGGTCTTTCCCACCGAAGACCATCTAAATGTAAACTTTGTGAGCAGTGAGAGCTGTGGAAAGGCAACCCCATTTGTAGTGCCATACTTTCCAATTTAATAGGTCCATGTTACTTAACAAGCTCAGATTTTTTCAGTTAGACTAAATATGTAAGTAGTCCTTCATCATGAAAGCAATTACAGTGACTTTAATACAGAGTATTGCTTCCAAGCCCATGATGACATAAATGGTCAAAAATTTTATGCACACCATTTATCTATGGTGCCCTCTCTGGTCTTTGGTTGCCACCATCTGTCTTTGTCCAAGCCCATGTGTCCCTGAGACATAGTCTTCCGCCTACTTTCTTGGACAGGATATCTTTGCAAAGACTAGGACCCAGGGTTGAGCCTTTTTTGGTGAATCTTGCAGTCATTTACCCTTGAGCTCCTGCCTCAGCATGAGGCTCTGTGAAATACAAGTTTCTACCCCAAGTCATTCCAAATTATGGCTACTTCCCCACAGTGACAAATTTAACTTCTAGTCCCCTCCAGAGGCTCTCATGTCTGCTTCCTTAGAATTATCCCCTCAAGCAGTTCACATTAGAAAACAAAGCAGAAAGGAATTTTTCCTTCGATTACTTTCATTTTTGACTCTATGGTACAGGTCCAAAAACAAAAAGCCAAGTTCACTTTCTCAAAATATAGTTGACAAAATGAAGAAAATGCATCAATTAAAATCTTAATAAATTATTCTGTCAATGTATAGGTAGGTGGCCTTGGAAAAGTCCCAGTCCCTCTGAGCCTTACCATAAGCCCAAATGACAGAGAGAGAGAGCGAGAGAGAGAGAGACACAGAGAGAGAATTTGTGAGAGTCAAAGGACAGGCACATAAATATGTTGTGTTCATGCTAAAATACGAATAGCAGTAGTTATTTTCAATTATTTAGTGCCACTTGAAAAGCAGATAGCAATTTGTAGTTGAGATGGGAAAGCAAGAAGAGAGTCTAGTCTCCTGTGTGCTTTATTTCTTGAGTGCTTCAAAGGGACGATTTTGAGTTCCATGCTCCTAAGATCCCTGGAGACTTTGCAAAGGCATCACTTGCAGCACTGCTCTGGTGCAGTAAGAAATGCCAGTGGCTCCATTAGGCAGCTCCCATAGGAACAACTCTGTTCTCAGGGGGGTTCCCAACATCAGCTTAGCCTTAAATATTATGAGCATCTAGGGAAGGAGAGAGGAAATGTCAGTGTGCATGTATATGTTTGATTTGAATCTCTGTGTGTGCAGCACTGAAGACTTGCATGTCTCTGGAGGGTATTTAAATAAATGCCAATGTTCAGGGCTGGCCTCATACACAAATGGATTGCGCCACTGCCTTATTGGTTTAAATACACCAAAGCATTCTTGACTGGTAATGGAACTCCTATCAGATACTGCTCCAGCCCTGGCAGCACTTCTTTAGGGAAATGCTTAATTTAAGTGGGTTAAGGTATTGCTTATAGGCAGATAGCAGTAAGACCTGGTTTGTCTGATCACAGCAGGATTTGGGGTCCTAAATGTCCAGATCATAAGAAGAACATGTTATCATGTGAAAGGGGGAGGAGCCTCAGAAGAGAAGAAAGACGGCATATGTGGCTGCTGAGCAATAGGCAGCATAGGGAAGCAGAAGGCTTGAGTATCTAGGAGACAAGTGGTGGTGTCAGGGATCAGACAGGACAGCAAGGAAGACAGGAAGTGCAACCAAAGGTAAAAGAGAGAAGCACAGATTTGTCTCCATCACAAATACTTGCCAGGATCTTTCCTCCCTTTCTGAAATCAATTAAGCATAGATATCATAGACACATATTTTCCACTCAAAAATGAGATAAATATGGCCCCAAAGGGCTATTCAGATGCAAGTTTTGACCTAGCTGATCTGGAGTTCAAATCTGTCATTTACTCTTGTTTGAGCCACTGTTGCTTTGTCTGAGAATCTCTTGAGCTAGGCAGAACAGATTTAAGTTGTACACACTTGACAGACCTAAGCAGTTTTGCTGTTGATAATGTATAGGAACAGACCAACAGACTCCCTTCTGCTTGTCTTGTGATCATAAAATGTAAGAGGAATTAACAAAGGACAGCTGCACAATAGCCCAGGCCCAGAGTCACCGTCCCAGGTCTGTCTCCTGCTTGCAGAACACAAAGGGCAAAGCAGGGGCTACTGTCTAACATACTTCTTTGGGCCCCACCTGTTTTTCCCTACAAATTTCAGAGAATGGAGCTAAGGACTAGAACTAAGATTATTCAGCAAATCCCTCAGATTTTCGCTAGATTAAATAGCCATGCCCTCTGTGGACCAGTGCAGAAGCTATAAGGCTAATGTTTATTTCTGGAAATAATTTGTTTACCCAGGTGATTCCTGAGGTCTTTCAGTCAACCAGGTTTTACATTTTGTAAACTCTTTTGTAAACTTTACATTTTGTACAGTTTTGTATGAACTTTCCAGAAAACATTCTTGACTTTAGGATGAATAGTGATTCGTCTTCATTCTTGTCTCACTGTGATTCGGTTTAACCATTTTCTGCTCTATATGCCACTGTGCCAAGCCCCACCACCTAGACAGATACAATGTGGTCTTATTTTCCTAAGGACAAATGTCCAAATATCATTACAGAAACTCTTTCAGGAAGTTCTGGTGCTAATGATAACTCTAAAACTTCTAGATATACCAGTTTGAGCTTTATAATGAGTGTGTATATGTATACAATTTTGTGCTCAGATAAAAAGTATTGATATGTTCACCTTTAAGCATTTTTCTATTTTGCCAAATTACAAAAAGGACTGAAATTTTGTTCAATACTTTCCTTTTTTAGATGATGTGCCTATCTCCTTCCCCAATTTACTGTTCTACATTTACTGTAGAATACTGTTACATTTACTGTTGAATACCATTCTAGCTCAGGAAAATGATTAAAATGTTGGGACAGAGAATGAGAGAGTGTATTCACTTCCTAGCTCATCACTCTGGTGGTTCAGTAGCCTCTCTATAAAGTCATTTACACCAACTCTCCTTTCAGATGACAAAGAATCTTTCGGTCAGAAAATCTCTTGACGGTGTTGCCTTCTTCCATTCTCTGCTGCATGGTGTGAACTCCCAACACCAACAATAAAAAATGGAATGTTTCTCCAAAGTAATAGCTCTGTGCTTCGTGTCAGGAAGAGGCAAGACAGCAGAATGGTTGAGGGTACGGTGCTGGGGTCAAAGAATCTCAGTTCAAATCATCACCTTGCCATGTATTATTGATACACCCTCTCTCTATCATGATTTCTTTATTTATAAAATGGAAATGGTAATAACAGTATGTGTCTCTTGGGGGTTCTGTAGAATTAAGTGAATTAATACACAGGAAGCACACAGAACAGCATCTGAAATATGGACAGAAATAACTAATGTTAGTTATTTTGTGAGAAAAATATAGACGCTGTGTTAAGAGATTAAATACTTTATATATGGTGTACCCTCATTATGGATATTAAATGTTATTATTTATTAAAATGCTAAATTGGGTTTTAAAATTAAAACCACTAACAAATTACATTTAAATAATTTAAAGCTTAATAATATGGGAAAATATTTCTAGGGAGAGTAGAGTCAATTTTAATTCTACAAAAATAATATTGAGTTATTTCTGTTAATTGGGACGTACAATATTCAGAGAAGAGTAAAGCAAATCCAGAACCACAAACTAGAAATAATCTAGATTTTAGCACAGAACATAAAGGAAAAAACTCAATAAATGAGTATTAGAATAGGAAGCGGGAAATTATATCACATAATAAGGAAGGCAGAACGATGATTTAAGACCTAAGATAAAAGAGATAAGAATAAAGTAATGATAATCTTAGTTAAACAGATATAAGGAAAAATCTTTGAGCAGGTAATTTGGAGCAGGAGCCAAGATTAGAGCTTGAACAGATCAAATTTGTCAATAGAAAAAAAACTGCGTAAGAGGAATGAAGGGTTTAAAGCCTTTTCTCACCAAAGACAGGAAGTCAGGTCTGAAGGAAGTCTGATTCTCAGGAATGAGAGAACATCTTGTCCCTACACTAGCAGCATGATCCTGGAGAAAGAAAAATCTGAGTTTGCCAATTTCCATTGTATGAATGATCTTCCATCACTTATTTAAAGTTATGTACATCACATCAACTAACTTGCAAAGTTCTTAAAATGTTAACAATGGCTTTATTACCTAGAATAATTCTGTTTGGGCCCATATGATGTATGGTTTTCAGGACTACAGCAAGCAAAAGGTTAAAGACAGATCCAGAATAGGATTTCAGCACTGAATCCTCAAATGATTAGCTAGACCCTCTTTATTCCTGCTGCCAAAATTCAAATTTTGGTTTTGAAAGATTGAGCAAATATGCAACTCAAAGGGCACAAAAATGAGCAGACTTGAGAAAACCTCAGCTGACCACACTCAGCCATCCTGACCCTGCTTTCATTGCATATCTTGGATCAGAAAGAGCAACGCTACGTAATCCTCAGCCACCGTCCTGGGCTCGCTAGCCAGTTCGCACTCAGCACAAACTCTGGGCCAGCAACAGGGGCTCATCAATCAAGTTCTTCCATGATAGAAACTGAATTGGTAATGTAAACGCTCTTTTAGGAAGGGAAGGGTCATACCGTTACCCTTCTCATCAATTATTCCACTTCCTTGCAGAATGAGGACTAAAAGCAGTTAACGACAAAGACAGCATTAATAGTGAGCGTTACTGCAGTAAAGTCCGTGTGAGCGGCACAGTTGTAGGCTCTTACTTTTGTTGGTCTCCACTAACTTATATTGAAGTGCATTTCAAACACACTCTGAAACCCAGGTCTATGGGATGTTGGAGGGGAGACAGTACCAAGGGGCCGGGGCCATGTGTTCTCACCTGGGCTTCATAGAACAACACCACAAACATCTGTTTATACCCTCAAGTTTCATGGAAAATTTCATCTCTAAAAAGAGCTTTATTGATTACAAGATCAAGAACAAAATTTAAAACAATACTGTCATAAGCCCTAATTGTTGTGCTTTTTCTTATCACAAAAGGTTAAGATCTAAAGTAAAAGACAAAATTACCTATTGTCTTAAAAAAGGGTTTTTAGTCACTGAGACCCAGGATCCAACACCTGCAACTTATAGCTCACAGCTTTTTTTTTTTTTTTTTTTGGCGGTACTGGGGATCGAACCCAGGATCCTGTGCTTGCTAGGCAAGCACTTATTCCACTGAGCTATATCCCCAGGCCCCCACCTGCAACTTATAGAAGGAGAAGTTTACTGCAGTTACGGTTCATGGTCAGCTGGCTCCAAGGGAAAAGAAGGCACAATGGACGGGTCTGGAGTGGGAAAGCTGCCCATCTCATGGCAGCAGAGAAAGAAAGGTCAGGTGAGAGGGAGGAAGACCCATCCTTCCAGGTCCACCCTCACACCCTTCCTCAGAACAGCACATCAGCTATGAACCCTTCAGTGGACCAGGCCACCAGGAAGTGCAACACCCTTATGGCCCAATTACCTTCTAAACATATGAGGCTTTGAGGGGACATTGCATATCCAAACCATATTTTTACTTCCCTAAAATAACTACTATTTATGCACTCTTCTAGATTTTTTTCTTGTGTAAATGTATTATGATTTTTTTATATATATTTAACATCTGGGAAAAATTTACACTTGCCCAGAGTAATACAGAGAAGCAGAGATCTTAACAAAGAGGCTTCTCTTTTGTTCTTATCAAGACAAAAAAAAAAAAAGATGGGTAGTTCTCCCTTATTCCCTCAGACAAAGATCATGAAAATTTGTGCCTTTGTCTTTCTAGGAAATCCAGGGTACGGCTAATAGTGACAATCACATGTGCCTGGTCTATCACTTACATATAAGTCAACTGTCCCCCAGAGGAGGAAGGCCCACACTACATTTCATAAGACATAATACATCCTCATGGGAAAGGCAGAGACCAGATAGATGGTTTGTATTTGGGCCCTATGGGTTCTTCCAGCTCTTAACTGTTATCTCCTCCCTAGGCCACACTTTTATCATTAAGCATTAATGCCAGTTAAAAAGGCATAAAAGATTGTTATAAACTTTGTGATTTTAAGAGCAAATAAATGCTAGTTTATCAATTTCGGAGTCAAAGAATATTAAAATTAGATTAAAAATATACAATTAACCTAATACATTTTAAATTTGGACTAATTGTTTGAAATTCAAAAGGACCCCAGGATATTTTTCACTTGAAACACAGAAATAAAAAATTCATACTAAACAGGCAGAGTTTGCCCTCAAGGTTGAAAACATTAATCATCATGCATCTAACTGTTAACTGTAAAAAATCATTTTTCTTCTGATTTAAAGAGAATTATTTAGTGAGTGTTTTTAACTTCTCCGCTTTCTCAAGCAAAGGTAGCAACATGGGGTCAGGTTCTGGGCTCCTTTGGCCCCTCACGTCTCCCATCTCTGTAAGGAGCCGCCTTTGATATACAGGAGAGCTCCTGGCCCACAGAAGAAGGCACAAAGCCCAGGAAGAAATAGGAGTCTGCTAGGAATGTAATTGATGTTTAGTAGCACTGTAGCACTGTAAGAAGATTCAAGAGAATTCAACACTTCCGAATTTTGGTGCTGTGGTTAACAGCCTTTCACTGCCCAGGTATGAATTTTAGAAGATTATCCATCATTACTTAGTTGAGATTGTGTTATTCTTGCTTTGTTTTTGCTTTTAAAAATAACCAAATCTCTGGACACAAGCTACTACTGCAATTAATTCCCATTATCCTTTTGACTGGTGTTCCAAGTTATTATTTTACTTCTAACACTGTTGTCATTTGCTGCAGTACCAGATTACCAGATTTTAGCAATGTGTACACTCTCTGGCCAAATTTTAGGATGTTTACAGTGGAAATGTGAATAGTTCACTCATTCATTTCTCCCTAATTTCAGTATTCCTTCTGTTATATTAAATACACTGAGTAATTTTCTTACTATACTAGTTCCTGAGCTATCTGAGAAGCTACACATATACTGTGTTCCTAGTGTTATTACAGTCATAATTTTTTAAAAACATCTTACATTTTACTGGAGATTAAAGAAAATACATGTGTACCTTCTTCTTGTTGAAGTTTTTGGAACTCATGAATTGTATCTGCAGACCTCAGTCAAGACACGACCTCACAGGCTGTAGCCGACACAGCCCTTTCTCTGCCTACACTCTGGCTGGACTCTTTCAGAAGCACACTATTTCTTAGCGTGTTTTTGTTGCAAATAGCCAGCCTCTACACGGACAAGTGAAGAGCAGGGCATATGGGGATTATCGTCAGCTTGGAGGCATTCCTTAGACAAGGACTAGAATGCATGACTCTAAATATTCTCTCTAAATTCCTTTTGCCTCTGACTGGAATTTGTCAAAAGTGTGACTAACATGATCTTCAGAGTATGACTGAGCCAAAGCACCATTCGTGGATCGGTCTGCTCTTCAAAGTCTCCCTCAGCTTATCCCAGGAATACTTCTAGTGAACACTTTCCCAAGAAGCCTCATCAGTGTGTCTGCCACTACAGAAACCAACCTGGAACATAGACCAGGATAAGACTTAGGTCAATGAGATAAAATGTTGATTTACATGTTTGAACTTACTTTATGTAAATAAAATAGTTGTCCAATTAAAATTCACTCTAAACTTCAATCCAGAAAATAATCAAACTCACTTGACACTGGAAAAGTTTGAGAATAACTGCTAAGAGAATATTTCCACTTTTAATAATATTGGACTGCATAATACAGACTAACCCCCCTCCTGAGAATATCTTGGGTAGAAGACAGGAAAGTTAGGAAATATTGAAAAACAATAAAACAAGCAAGCATTAAAATAAATGTTAAGCAATATGGACAGCATAAAAATAATTGTTTGGTTGTATGTGTGTGTTCTAAAAAGAGTGGGGGTGGGGTTAAACTATTCTTAGATCCTTGCATTATTAAAGGGGGTAATAAGAGCTCTTGTTAATACTACAAATTTATAAGCCAAGAATGCACGCTGCAATCTCTACTATAGTCACCCAAAGGACAGTACATGGATATATAGCTTCTGAGCTAACAAAAGCAAAATTATGAAAAATAATTACACTAACAGAAACAAGTCAGCGAAGAAAACACAGACAGTGTCAGAAATGAAAACCACTAACAGTAAGGTAGACAAAGCCCAAAATGTTAATCAACATGCTTAATATAGACTAAATGTTTCAACTAATGACAAAAGACTGTTAGATAATTACAAATAATAAACTGAGTAAATATTGTTCTCCAGACATATGCCTTAAATATAATAATTTAGAAATGTTAAAAATAAAAAACAATGAAAGCTAGTAATGTCATATTAATATGATATACAATAAACTTTAAGAATTGCCAGAGGTAAAGGGGCATCATAACAATATGGGACATGATTCACCAGGAAGACAGAGCAATTCTAAATGTGTACATATCATTTGTATCTTCTTTGTCACGTAGATAGCAAATAAGCCTGTAAAAAGATGCTCCACATTCGTATATCAAAAGCAACATGAAAATTAACACGTGAGCTATCGCTGCAGTTATTAGATGAACCAAACTTTAGAACATGAACAGCACAAATGCTGTCAGGGGTGTGGGGAAACATCATAGCTGGTGGAGATGGAATGCGGCTTCGCCCCGTTGGGCCACAGTTCGGTATTTTATCACAGAGCTGAACACTCTCTTACCATATTGTCCAACAACAGTGCTCCTAGATATTTATTCAAAAGAGTTGAAAATGTATGTCCTTGTGAAGACATGCACACGGATGTGTTTGGACTGGGTGAACCCTGGTGTTATTGATGATCGCCAGAACCTAGAAGCAGCCTGGATGTCCTTCAGCAGGTGAATGGAGAGAGGGTGGTACGTCTAGACAATGCAATATTATTCAATGCTAAAAAGAAAACAGCCATCAATTCATGAAAGGAAACTACATAATTTAAATGCATATTGCTAAGAGAAAGAAGCCAATCTATAAAGGTTAAATACTTATGATTTCAACTCTGAAACTGGAGAAGACAAATCTATGGAGACAATAAAAAAAAAATCAGAACGGTTAGAAAAATGAAAGGTGTATGGGCAGAACACAGAAGATTTTTAAGGCAGAGAAGATACTCTGAATGATACAGTGATGGAAGATTCATGCTATTACAGATTTGTCCAAACCCATAGAATACACAACATCAAAAATGAAACCTACGATAATCTAGGAGCTTTCAGTATTAATGTTGGGTCACTGTAGGTTCATCCATTGCAACAACTGTGCCAGGCTGGTAGGAAATGTCAGTGAGGGGACCTTGTCTGTGTGGGGACAGAGACAAATGGGGAGTCTCTTTAGCTTCATCTCAGTTTTGCTGTGAAGCTGAGACTTTCCTGAATAATAAAATAATAAAGCCTACTTTTGAAAATCTCATCAACTTTTGGGGAAGCTGAAGTAGGAAGATCACAAGATGAAAGCCAGCCTGGACAGCTGAGTGAGAACTTGTCTCAAAGAAAATTTGAAAAAGTATGGGAGTATAGCTCAATACTCCTTGAATTCAATCCCCAATAATGAAGAACTACATAACTACATATTCCACAAGGAGATATCCACAGAATTACTATTATGTTGAGTGATTTTCAGTTATGACTGATGAGAGATATTGTTCTAATAACATAACTATATTTAGAGAGGAGGAATACTTTTAAATTCTTTCCAAAATTGAAAATGTATATGTAAAAAGAAAGTAGATAAGGTAATAATTGGGGTCTGTGGGTGGAATTTATTTATGCTTAAATATTTATTTAAGCATTTAAATATGCTTTCATATTTATGCTCTAAGATTAATTGTGATGATTGCACAATCGTGTAATCAAACCAGTAACTATCAGATTGTGTACTTCAGGTGAATTATATACCTAAATTATATCTCAATTAATATACTTTTAAAATATTAAAATTCACTAATGATAGTGAAGTAGAGATAAGAAGAAATAATACTTGCCAGATGTGAAAGAAAGCTTCTGCATGGTTCTGTCTATACAAGGTGAAAAAGCAGATAAACTAAACTTCACGTTTAGGTTACAAAACAAAGAAGGGAAAGAGAGGGTGCAGTTTACACTGAGCAGGAGGCACGGAGCAGTGAGTGATTTGCCCGAACTTCCCAAGGTGCTGGTAAATGATATAGTACTTCTAGACCTGAGTGGAAGCCACCCACTGTGTCCCTCCTTCTTGGTCAGTGATTGAACTGTATAACTTTGCTTCTCGAATTTTCTCAAACATGAGTTGTATTTTCAATAAAAGGTTAAGAATAAGGCAATTACTTGAAAAGTTAAGAAAAACTGATAAACTTTATCAATTTTGGAACATGAATGTATGTAGTTTTTGTGGTAGTGGTTTTATTGTTTAAATAACAGTTCCATTAATTGATAAACTGCAACTATCACAATATTGATTAGTTCACAGAAAACTGGTAACACACATTTTTAATATAAGGTTTTAGAGAATTCTAAGAAATGCTGCTTAATTTAAATTTTATTTCTTCTCTGCTGGACATGAAATAGGGCATTTGGGGTCATGAAATATTCTGAATAATAGAGTTGTTATATGTTACACAGTTTTAAGATGTTAGAATCCATTTAAAAATCATTTCATACATAATACTAAGTATATTTAACTGCTCGCACAAAAGCTAAGCATTGTCTTGCTTCAATACTTTTGGGATAGTTGTAATGAACATCAATTGTCATTGTGCCATTGATGTATAAAGAAGCCAGTGAAGCAAGTTTTTTGTTGACAGAAAAAAGAGTACTTCCAGTTAGTGTCCCAAAGGGCAATTAATAGTGTTACCTTGCTTGGAAAGTTAGAATTTCATTCAAAATACATTTTTATTGAGTCTCAGTGATAAGAGAATTGCGTTTCTTCTCATCTTTTCTCCTCTGACATAACAATAATGTGCTCCACACTGACTTGTGACACCTTATTAGTATATCCCCACAGATGGGCACATGCACACAATGATTTTTGCTTTATATTTATACAAAATTTTAGAATGTACATTCATTTTACATATCTCCCAAAACTTTACATTTTCATTTTGGAAAAGGAACTACATACAAAAACATAAAGTTAGTAGCAAACTACAAGTCTGATTAGACAGTACAGTGTGTGTTAAAACAACAGAAAAATATTATACTGGAAAGACACACTGCCATTAATCCTGCTCAAAAGGCTCCCCTTTACTTCAAGTGCACACATCCCTTTGCTTTCCCCACTTTCAACTGCAGTTCTGGAAGTCCTCTTTCATGAGTGTCTTTACCAGATGCTATGAAAAATACTGTGTGTGCCACTGTGGTGCATCCTCATCCACTTCTTTCACCAGCTCTGGCCTTATGCAAATTCTTCCTCACCCTTGAAATAAAAATGATCAAGAAAGGTAAACATAAATTACTTCAGGACCTTGAGGTGGTCACAGTAGTGCAGGAAAAGACACTCATAAAAAGAAGCCATCAGAACCGTTTCAGAAAATGAGAAACAGGAGATAAGTGTTTGAAGTGAAGGGGAGTATCTTGAAGAGGATTAAGGGCAATGTACCTTTTAAAGTAATACATTTTTAAAATTTAAATATTCATCATAATCCTGACCACATCTCATGTGTGTAACACATTATGTATAACACATATGTAATATATATATATTATGGTGCCATGAGTTCAAGAATAGTGTTTCTATACATCCAAGCTATTACAGTGCCAGTATTAAAGAGGTAGAGTAATGTAAATTATTCCACAGATGAAAGTACCTATTATAACTTTTGACTGATAGTTTTGTACAAATCCAAAAGCTGAGATCTCTAATTTCTGTGTGTAAGTGAAAATCTGAAAGTCCTTTCATGTTTTTCCTTATATACCTCATTTTAAAAGCAAGTGTTTTAAAACTAATAGTTCAATCTGAATTGAACCTAAAATTATGGAACTGTACTTTCTTTAACATCAAGATATAATCTCCTCTTAAAATTCTCCCCACCTCCCTCAATACTGTATTTAAAAACTAAATGAAACAGCTACTGTCAACCTAACTTACCGCATTTTTATCATGGCAAAAATGTACCAAGGACTTTCAGTGGGTAAATTTCACCTTACAACATTTCAGGGATAGTCAGAAAGAAAGTCAAGTAGCTCAAAGACAAAGTGGACTAACTCATAAAAACCCTGTCTCAGAGAACAACTTTCTAACTCAGAGACGATGAAAAAGTTTGAGCTACATCCAGATGATTTAAGATTTTCTCATGGAAAGAAAAGTGAATTGCCTCATTCTGTAATGTTCTATCCCTATAACTAAGTTTGACATGGTTCTCAACTAAATACAATGGGAACAAAGAGAGGAAGTGATGCTTGGTATCCTTCACCTTTATGTCTTCAAGTTTGTTTGGAAATCTTTTAGGCAGTTTTCCTTTCTCCAAACATTCTCTTCCGTTGTTTCTTTGACTGGAAGAGATTTTTCATTTTATATACTGTACATTTCCAAAGTGTATATCATTCTGGGCATGGTATTTGCTTTCCTTAGAGATATGAATCGCTTTTGTTCATTTACCTTCTTTGAAATTCATTTCTAGTAGCTGCAGAGCTGCTGCTATGGAGTGTTAATAGGCTTCTAACATAGCTGTCATTTCAAGTAATAGGTGCCAAGCTTTCAGCAGCTTATTAACACATTATAACAGCAACCCCTATCCTAAACAAACAAATTGCACAGTGGAGGACACAAGCAAAATTAGTGTATATAAATATATACATTCATATGTATACATACATACAGTATATACTTAGGACTCATCAACATATTTGGTTCCATACATGATTAGCCTAGAATTGGCACTTTGTTTTTTATGAATATTCACAGGGAGGAAAAGTGGATCGGATTTGTATTTGGTCCCAAATGTGAGACGAATACAAACTGGTATAATTACTGAAAGATTTCCATCCCCTCAGCCCAGCGATGCTCTCAAGACCGAAAAATCGCAGACTTGTGGTATTTCACATCACAGAACTGTGCTAACGTGATCTTTCAGCGCCACTTCATGGGGGATACTGCAGAGGAAAAAAAGTGGAAATCAGCAAAGAAATATACCAACTGGCAAAACTACTGAGAAAGGAAGAGATACAAATTTGAAATTGTACTTACAAGAGTCAAAATTTGCATTTGGATATGAACACTGGTCCAACTCTTTACAAACACAAGCACATTCTTCCAGAGGCAGGGGCAGACATATGTACGGATAAATATGAGAATGCATATTCACACATGCTTTATATAAATATGTATAAATACATACACATAAACACATAAGTATGTACATATAGACACACTGTCCTTTAGAAGTGTTTGTATATTTAATGGGTGCATAAAAATTCCTAGCAGCTCTCTCAAATATATATTTCAATGAAGACTCTAAATTTTACATTGTAGTAAAAGCTGACCTTTTGGAATGCAAAAACTTCCCAGCACAATTTATAATCATGATGTAATCTATTTTAAGGTTGTGAATATGTTAAAATTTTAAATTTGGTGGATAATTTTATAAAATTTACTAAAATTTGTTATGTTGAGGAACATGGCTTGATAGTCTTTGGCTATCTTATAAGATGTAATATATGCTACTTTTATTGTTACTAATAATGACAGGTAGCATTATTAATTATTTAGTGAGTATCAATGATGAATTAATAATTTTGTGAACTGTACATATTGCTCCAAATACTTCTAGAATAGGCAGACAACTTTCAAATCTAAGAAAGTAACAGAAACAGCAAATATGTGAGAGAATTAAAGTTAACTGAATAATGATTGAGTATGTAATTCTTTTCCAATATTACTCTTGGAATGGATGTAACTTGACATCATAACTGGAAAGAAAATTATTTCAAACTCTATAATAAAACACAATAGTTAACATAGAAATTTCCATTATAAGAAATGCCCAGATTCTACAGTTGAAAGACAGAAATGACTAAGAACCTTTTAACTCTTAGTTTCCACAAGGACACAATAAACGGTAAAAATTAATGACATTTCATTCAGCAAAGAACAATTTCTATCCCACATAGATACAATAACATGTAGATAACCAACTCTCAAATGTCGAGGTCTATTTTGAACTTCTTCCAACTGCATTTCTTATATTGGCTTCCATCTAACCCCTGTCTAGCAAGGAGTTTGTAATATCACCTTCAATGAATTACATATATTATTCTTCAATACTTCAAGCTATCTTTCATGCCTAAAGAGCCTTTGATCCTTGGGAGAGGACTGGGTTTCATTCGTCTTTGTTTCACTAATTTCAAATACAGTACCTGATGTATGGGAGCTGTTCTATAAACATTGAATTCATGAACAAATTAATGAATAAAGACCAGGTCCTGTCTATATTTTCAAATTTGCCTTACCTCTCACTGCTTAGTCAAATTCAATTTCACTTTCCCATAAATATCTACATCTAGTTCTAACAACAACCTATACCTTGGGTTAGAGCCAGCAAAATGGTAGTATATGAAAGTCAAGACCTCATCCCGCTCTAAGAACTTCTCCTATTTCTTTGCCTGAGTAAATTGATGCCTACAAAAAATAAATATGTAGTAGGTCAGGGGCAAGGGTCCTTTTGTATGATTTTAGTAAAAACATATTTTTTATAGAAAAGTGTCTATGGTGGTCTCCCAAGAGTTTAGTCAAATCACCCCAGAATTTGGTTTCCAATGACCGTTATACGATATATGTGTGAAAACAATGGGCAGCGATTTCAGATTATGAATGTTATTTTGGTTGACATTCCTAGCAACTATCATGATTTTAAAAATAGAACACAACTAGAAAAATAAAGAGGAAGAAAAACAAAACAAAAAAAATCTTCTAGCTATATTTTTTACAGAAATTATTCAAGCCAGTTTCTGAATGCCACATAGTCCATAAAATATGAACTTTGAGTTTCCAATCAAACTATGAGGGAAAAGTTTCTTGCGTTCCCACCAGACTATTTTTAATAATCTCTCCTGTAAGTATATATGTATATATAGTAGGACTCTATGATTATAACCCAATAATAAAGTTTGGTAGCAAAACCTGTTTTCCACCTCAACATTGTTTATGCTATTTTAATAAGTTGAATAAACTCAGGGACCTAAGAATATGTCACTTTTCCAGCTCTGCCGGGAAGGAATCTGACAACTGCCACACAGTTATAGGAAGGCTTAAATTTCTTAAAATGCTCTTAATAATTTTTTCCTGACTTTTATGCAAAGGCTGAAGCATAATAAATACAGAATTGGGTCAAATATCATTAACATATTACAGAGGGAAGTTTACCATGATGTTTAATTTCAAAGTCCACACACAAGGGAACTGGCACCTCCACAGCATCTCTGATCATGGGAGGGAGCAGGAGTTTGAAATAGTGAAAAGGAAAAGCCCGCAGCCTTTAAAATAATGAACAGCTTTCCCAAATCTTGCTATACCACAAAACACCCATACACCACAAATGCATACAATTCCCAGGGGCTCATAAATTAATTTAGTGACAAAAGATTGTACCCAAATGATAAAGGTCCAGCATTATGATTATGTTTATGGGTAATTTGGTCTATAAAAGCGTTCCAAAGTACCTTTTATTTGTCATTTGTTGACAATTCCACCAATTCTCCTGTCTGCCATCCTCCATATTTAATGGGTCCCTATCAAAGTAGGCAACGCACTCGTTTGTATGGGAAAGATGTCTTCATATTGTTATGCCGTTGCATATCTGTTACTTCCTTATGTTGTTCATCAGTCTACCTCCTGCTCTTTTTCACTATGACGCCTCTGAGATGGTACCCATAGCAACAGCCCTGAGAAGAAGGTGAAGATGCCGCAGTCCTGCCTGGCACACTGTGCTGACAACGCCAGTCATTAATGCCGCGGTTTCTGCCTACTCAGATCTTCCTCACTCCTCTCTGGTCTTGTTTGCCTCCAGTAGCAGCCACAGAGCTCACTCTCAGAGATCCAGAGACTTGCTGTTAATGATTCGTCACTTGTTTAGAACACCTCGGAACGGCAGGTCTGTATAATCTGCCCTCAGTGGCACTGCCAGGTTGCATTAGGAAACAATTACCTAGTTTATGACTAGTAATGCAGGCACTAGAATTTCCAATTAAAGTCACATGTTTCCAAAGGGCTGAATGCCCCTATTTTTTGAGGAAAGGAACAGACACTGTTATGGAGGGCAGTACTACTCAGTCCCACTTCAGAATAAGCCTTATATGCATTAGGGTCCTCCAGAGTAATAGACCGAGGGTGACAGAACGTGGAGAACAGTTTCGTGTGAATTTAGTCACTGCGATTTATTAGGTTCTCACCATCTGTTAGGATCTTGCTAAAATGAAACAGCAGACACACTTGCGTACATGTTAAAACAAAAAGAAGGTTAAAGTGTAGCTTTATTACTCCTGTCACTGCCCTCCTCCTTCAATGTGTGTGTGGGAAGGAGAGCTTGGAGAGCAAAACAAAGGATTATGAATTTATTTCTTCTTTATATTTTGAATAAATGCAAGAATATATAGGTTTTATCAAACTTAAAGGATATTAAAGGCATCTATTAATGAATGATTGTCATCAACTATAATAATAAAAGCATGTGCAAACTCACTCATTTAAAATGGAATCACGCTGAATAGATTTTGACTTAAATATACCCCATGGATTTGAAAGCACCATATTTACAAAACACAGTTAAGATTTTTGCCCATAGCAAAGAGGTCAAATGTTATTGAACTTCAACATCAAAAAGTTACAAGTCAGTTACATTCACTAGCTCTCATAATATCATGCAATAATAATAATTAAAACTTGGACTCATACTAAAATTTCCCCAAAGAGTATATATACATTTATTAAGGTCTACATCCACAAACATCACGTTCCTATATTTCTATTCTGCTCTCTCCAAAAAGAGGAAGACAACTAACCATTTATCAGTAGCAGTGTGAGAGGAGAAGATTTATCATTTTAAATTTTTCATTGCAGGTGGTTTTCATTTTAAAAGGCAGGGAAGCGATTTTTTTTGAAATCATTTTTTTTCCCTAATGCAATTGAGCCAGACGTTTCTCGTAAATCTTGTTGCTTTCATAGGTGATACTCATTCTCTAAACTTTATATGCAATATACTACTTATTTTTTATGATGCTCATCTCCTGCGGATGAAAATAAAAGCCATCCAAAAGGTGGCATTATACCCAAAGTATGCCACCCTGAGTGTTCCCCATTTCCTTAGCTCACAGTTCAGCTAAAATGTTCCTTTTGTTTTCAAACAAAACAATAGGTTTCAATGAGTACGTGAAGGGTTTTCTTCCTCTTCCTCTTCATTATTTAATAAATAGAAAAAAAGTAAAGGAGTCTGCCAAGAAATATCTCTTTCTAATCAGAGAGCAAATTATACTCAGTGAATCACAGAGTTAGAAAGTCAAAATAAGAAACAAGCCATATGGAGAAAGGCAGGGTAGAAGCTGTTTCCTTTGTATTAATAATAAAATTATTTTAATACTTCACTTGAAGTTCCCCACTGATGTGACCCCTTCGAAGAACAGTTTCACTTTTGTCGTAGAATCCTGGATATTCCCGTTGAGCAAATGCAACCCCGTATCGTGGTGGCTGGATTCATTGCTATTCATGAAGCACATTTGCTGTTGGGTTTGAAGGCCTCAGGACACCTCAAATCAAAATGCACATTAAAACACTATAAATCAAAAATTCCATCAGTCATCTTTACACGACAAGTTTGGTCAAAGAAGCAAAATATATTTATAAAAATATGTAATTTTACATCACATATAATTGACTATATAGTCAAACATTGTACATTCAAACTTCATGATTAATTTTCAACAATGTTAATGTGCCAGTGATTTAATCCTTTAAAGTATTTGTTACAAATTTCCTATATATTTTATCTATTTCTATCTATATTTTCTAATAGAGGTTTCTTCTAATTTTTCCAGATTGTGTTGCTTTTTCAGTTTTTGAGACTGATTTTCTTGTGAACATTTATGTTCCCACCATTAAAAGTATGAGGGGTTGAATAAAATACAATCACCACTTACCACATATTTTAAAGTTTCAGTGGGACCGTTTCGGAGATAGTTTATAACTACAATTTTGTCAAATCAATATTTATCCTATCTTTCAATATTTCCAGATATGCAACCAAAAATCAATAAAAATTTACAGAAAAAGTCTTATACTTTATAGACAATGGGGAAGGCCTAGGTAGTGGGAGATCTGCCTCTTGGATGGTGCTGTGAGAGAGGTGCTGGCACCTCAGGCTCCTGATTCCCAGGTCAGTGCCCTTGATGATGCTGCCTGAGCCTTCGTATAAAGTATATAAATACTGAACATCCTAGAAATGGATGCAATGATGACTAGTCAGCCAGGACTTCACAGAACTATCTCATAAGTTAATTCCAACAAGCATATTCTTGGATATCTGTTTGCTATAGCCCAGCCTACACTTCTGCTACCATGCAATGTGCTCTTATCTATAGGCCTCCTGAGCCTGATACTATATTATTAAAATTACTGGGAAACATAATTCCATCTTCAAAGCTTCTACTTACCTACAGCTCAATATTATAATGCTCGTGTCAAAGAAATTGCTCTTAAAATATTAGGAAAGTGTGCCTAAGTGGAAACCACAATCCTTTGCTCCAAGAATACATTGTTAAAAATAATGCTGAAAGTGAAAGCAGAAAGCTAAAAATCACCAATAATCTCATTTAGGAATCATACACCCTATATGATATCTTTCTAGTTTTCTAAATCAAACCCCATTTAACAAAGGATCTCATCTGCTAGAAAATCCCGTTCAAGTAATTTCCAAATGTTCTTTCCTTTAGTCCCCAGGACTTACAAAATTCAGGAAATTTTGGAAGAGGTGCTTTCCAAATTGTCCTGCAGCCACTTGTCTGCAGTACACAGATTGTGTTTGACTCTAAAGTGTGTTCCTGTTGCCCCCTCTGCTATGCCCCCCGAGCCATAGGACGTATTGTTATAACTCAAGATCAGGTTAACCACTCTGTATGACCATTTTTGTGTTTGCATAATTTCTGTTCCATGACTATGTCATGATATTGTCACCTTAAATTATTTGATATTTAGAGTCTTTTGGGACTGCTTGTTATTACTTATAATCCTATGTAACATGACATTTACTTTAAATCTTTGGCTGCATGTCTATTTCACCAGAATAGATTTAACAGTAGGAGTCCTATATTAATATAGGAAGTCTTAAGGATCTCTATTCAGACCTCCAAATGACTTCTCAAAAGTGAGGTTAACATTTGAATAAGTTGGGCTTTTTAGAACATTTGTTGCAACTTTTCATGTCTACCTTCCAGATTTTATGGTTTGGGAAACAAATGGAAGTTTTAATTTTTATGCAGTCAAATCTGTGATTCTTTGTACTTTTTCCTTTTTTATGCTTAGGAATTTTGTTTCTGTCCTGATACTTAGTATTATTTCCTTATATTTTAATTTTGTTTAACACATTAATCAAACAAAATGTGTTTGTTACAAAGAATGAGCTTAAGATTTTTTTCAAGGTAGTTCATTGATTTCCTATCACCATTTCCTTTCGCCAAAGGTTGATGCTACATTCTTCCTTGCGGGGTAGAACCTGAAGAGTCTCATGCCAGCAGCAGGATGTGGGTGTTATGAATGAGAGACTCGTCTCTGTGGCTAAATTTAAGGGAACTCCAGATTAGCATCCTCAGTGGTCAATATAATGTTTTAATACAATGTTTAAAAAAATCAATACTAATACAAAGATCCAGAATGAGCAATATGTCAACAATTTAAGTAAAACTAGATCAGGTCTTTTAGATTTATAGGACAATATTCTAAAATAAAATCTAAATAAAAGCCCAGTATTGCCAAAGAATTCACCATTCTCTGAGTGCTGACTTTTCAAACTGAACTCCCACTGAATTGTCAGACATTCCTGACCATCCCGTCATGACTCTGAATAGCTTCGTTCTTAGTGTGGACACAGTCCCTTGGGCCCATTTCCCCAAGACGCTGCCAACACAAGATTGTTATTCACAATGGATTTTTTAATCTTAACATCTGGGGATAATTAAGAGTATAGCTCCTGTTGGGAGCCATCCTGGATTTATTATAAAACATTACCGCACCTGAAGCCCATACAGACATATCCAGGTCAGCGTCACAGCGTTTTCCCCTTCACTTGGTCTCACACCACGTCACTTTCTCACTGATTTCTCTGACCCCTCCCATGTCTTTCTTCAGCTCAGCAATGATCACTCTTCCTTCCCCACCTTTTTTTCATTTCAAATTATCACAGGACTACCAAAACACCCGATTTCTTCATGGTCCAAAATGAGTGCGCAGAATATGGGCTTTGTTTCAGATATTCTGGCCCTTTCTTTACCTATAGCCTGTTGACCTTAGTACTTCCAAGCTTGCTCGTTTGAATTCCAGATGCTAGCAGCTGTATTATTGTGTAAGGTTGTGGCCGCGGCTGTTGTCCATGGGAGCAGCACCCTGGAAATGCCCATAGTGCACTGGCATCTCTCTCTGCAACTCAGCACCTTCCAGCCAATAGCTGAGAGAGTGTGTTGTATCATTGCCTAAGTTGTCTCATCTTTGGGTGGTTAGAATAAATGAATGCAGGTTCATTTTTTTTTACATTGGCTCTCAAAATGTCCCAGGAACAAGACTCCACTTGCCCACTGTGCTAAGCTACTTAATGACAAAAACAGTTTTGACTGCTTCCCTTTCTTCTTTGCAAATAGTTCCCAGGATCATCTGCCACATAAACTACTTGTAGAAAAATCCTTATCTCCAGCTCTGTTTTCAAGATATCCCCTTAATGGGCATCAACCTTGGGCTTGTAATTTCAGTTTCTCAAAGAGAGGTAGAGCCATGTACTCAGTTTGGTTTTCTTTATTTGTTTGTTTGTTTTGGTTTTTTTGAGACCCAGTCTCACTATGCAGTTCAGGCTGGTCTTGAATTTACTTTGTCTTGAATTTGGAAGGATCCTCTGCCTCTGCCTCCCATATGCTGGTATTCACGACCTGAACCACCACACCCAGCTCTTTCCATTTTTCTTTATAATGGCTTCAAGCCTTATGGATTAAATCCTTTGGGGGATCTAATTCCCCACCCATAATCTCTGTAAACAGAGGGGAGACATTGTTGGACAGGGTCTGAAAGAGAGAACATATACTTTGCTGTCCCAAATGAACTCAAGAGGATACAGCTCTTTACAATTTCACCATTTCCTTTAAATTCTAGTGTGGCGACTGTGTATCAGTGCACCCCCTCCTTTCCCACTTCATCCTCAGGAGCCCATGTGCCATCACCATAATTTCTATTATAGCTTTTGAGTTTTTATTTTTAATTTGAAATATCTATTTCCAATTTCTACCACACCCTTATTTTCTGATCTAGTCTTGCCCTTTTATGTTTTCAAATTACTTGCAAAATAAAATTGTAAATTAAAGAAAATCCCTGCTAGGAACTGGGATAAGACTAAATTAAACCTAGAAATTAGAAAGAATTTTATCTATCTATCATCTATCTATTTATATCTAATCTATCTAGTTTATCATCTATCTCGCTATCTAGACATTATCTTCCTAAATCAAGACATTTCCCAGGCTGCCCTCAAACTTGCAATTCTCCTTCCTCAGCCTCTCAGAGTACTAGAATTACAGGCAAAAGAACTAGTCTTTAACAGATTCTTTTCCACAATGGAACATGGTACATCTCCGCATTAATGGCAGTCTTCTTTTATGTCTCTCAGTAATATCTGGGTTATTATTTCAAATAATACAGGACAGTATTTTTATTGTTGCAAATAAAAATAAGGCTGATTTGGCAAAAAATATCATACACATATTTCTTAAAATGAAGATATATCTGCTACAAATTGTGCTACTGTAAACATGGGTACACATATATCACTGTGATATGATGTTTTTAATTATTCCAGGAAGATACCCAGAAGAGGAACAGCTGAGTTGAATGAGACATCTAATCCTACTTTACTGAAGAATCTCCACACTGATTTCCATAGTGGTTGCACCAATCTAGATTCCCACCATCAGAGGAGAAGGGTTTCTTTTCTCCCACAGCCTCTCCAGCATTTGTTATTGTTTGATTTCTTGATGATAACCATTCTTTCCAGGATGAGATGAAATCTCAGTGTGGTTTTAATTTGTATGTCTCAAATGACGGATGCCGTTGAACATTTTTCATACATTTTTTGCTGTTTGTATCACATGAACCATTTTTCATGCCCACGTCTTGTACTCTGAGAACTTTGAAGATAACAATACAGAGTGTATTAGCTATTGTTACTCTCTTATTATTTTGTTTTGAAATTTTGTTTTATTTTCTCTTCCTTTAAAATAAAAAAATGAACTGAGACCACTAAAGCTAAAGGTTAAAAAAAGGATTTCCATAGTAAACTTGATCACAAGATGATATGATGAAATGCATATGCACTTCATACAGAGTGATCTACTGTGGGATATACATAAAAGTGCAAAAAGATTTTATTTTAAAAATGGCTGCTATCATGCAAATAAACTTTACCATTTTAAAGACACTGAAGCTTTGATTTCAGAGACAAGGTATTAGACATTGTAACACGAAAGTTATGAATATTTCTGATATTTCACATTTGTGCATAGTGCTTTACAAAAATGATTTGAAGTACAAAACAAGCAACATGTATGATAAGGTTAATTATTTAGAACTGAGGAAATAATATGAAAGCATGTTTTTCATTTTCCATGGAATTTTTTACTTAGACTTAAGCCTTATTTCATTTAGATATTTTCAGGATCAAGAATCAGCACAGTTGTTTGAGGTAGGTGTCTATAGGATGCCTGAGAAACCAACCACTGTAGGAAAGGCAGTCTCTGCTGAAAGACAGAGTGTAATACAATGAAGTTAGGACAATTTTAAGAGAAAGAACTTGTTTTGTGTGATTAGGAAAATGCACTTCTAAATCTGCCTTTGGTTTTCTTAAATTTAATTTTATTAGCTCATGTTTGCAGTACATAATGATTATATTCAGCATGGCAACTTAATACATGTGCATGATGCACATTAATTCCTTTTGCATTCTCTTCCTTTTTCCTTCTTCCTTCCCTCCTTCTCCCATCTAGTGGGCTGGGGATGTAGCTCAGTGGAATAAGCGCTTGCCTAGCAAGCGCAGGGTCCTGAGTTCAATCCCCAGTACCGCAGGAAAAAAAAAAAAGAATTGCTCCCATCTATTGGTCCCTTTTCCTCCTGTGAAAGATCTAGTTTCCTCTGTCCTATGAGCAATCTTTGCAATTCCATGTTCGAAGCTTTCTGCTTACAATACATAATACTGATTTAACATGATTTGGGGATGGTGTTCCTCTCATCTCCCCTGCTGGACTTCCTGATCTAACCGAGACAGACAGAGACATAAGAGCAAATGGGCAGCATGCATTTTATCACAGGGTGGATGCTGAGCTGCTGCTCTGAAAGAAGAAATCCACATGCTGTCAGTGCACATAGATGCACTTCAAACTGTGTGATCTGAATAATACATAGCTCTTTACATTAATGATCAAAAAACATTTACTGAGCACCTATTATAAGCAAATGCATGTGTTCATTGCTGTGGCAAATGAAGAGATGCATGATAGAAAGCCCCAGATGTACAGGATGGTCAGAAGTGCCCAGAAATAAGCTCACCTGAAGGCTGATTAGGAAGATCGTGGAAAGGAACGAGGGGGTAATGACTGGGTTCAGGAATATTTACTGGAAAAGTGGAGATTCACCTATCTCAGTCCCAATTAAGTCACCTTGAGTAAATAAATTTTAATTAAAGGCATCATTATGGATAAAAGATGTTCAGAGTCCTTTACCAGTACACAAAGTGAATATTAAGCCACATGCTTTGTTCATGGTGTTTCTGCAACCTCTGTGATATGAAAGTGAGAAAAATTGAAACATAATAGTGAAAATAGCTTCAAAAGCCATCTCTTCATAATTGTGTACAATATAAAATATAAGCCTAAATATCTACAAACAGACATTATCCTGTGGCTTAAAGCACATATAGTATAATAGGAGGTTAATTTTTTAAAACATCAAACAATAGCTGCTCGAGTAATGAGCTCCACAAATACTATGAAAGAAATCACAGACGCATCATCAAAAGCAGGAAGTTTTAACCTAGAGTTCAATTGATCTAAAACTAGTTGGGGCTCTGTTTGCTCTAACCCTCCCGCGGAGTGTTCAGTTTTCACGGCCCGGTCCACAGCACTGGGTCGGGACCACAGTACCCCAGGCCACCGCCCCACACTCGCCATGACGTGGCTAATGTGTGGGGCTCATTCACTACAGAATGGGGGATTGAGTGCTCAGCTTTTCTAATTTTCACAGAAAATGAAATTTAATTCAAAACTCTGACTGGCTAATTAAACTTCCCTGTGATCTAATTTGCTGTAATTATTTCCATAAATTGAGATGTAACTGGGGTTATACGAAATTATCCTAACAGAAAATTGCTTTTTCGTTTGAGTTGTAAGCAAAGAAAGGGGGATTGGTACTGCTGCATCCTGTTGCTGGATGTGGAGGCCATTACACAAAAATCAGAACTGCTTAAAGTAAGCTTTTCTCTTCTTTGAAACATTTAGATAAAGTTTAACTCCCTGAAAACATTTAAGTCTGATGTCATCGTGTTGCATGGATGAAAGGACGAAGTAAAAACTGTGGGGAAAGTGGATGTGGTTATCACAAACAAGAACTTATTAATCTGAACCAGAGAACCTTTCTCAGAGTCTCAGCAAACATACAGAAGATAGGGATGGGATGAGCTCCCACGCCAAACTGTTAAAGACAAGCAAAAGTTTAGACCACGGGATATCTCCTATCTAGACCACTTTCTAGTTATGCCTTATTAACTTTGTAATAACATAGGACATGGACTCTACCAGTGGGGACAACTGCTAGCTATAGAAATCATATGAAACTGCCTTACAAAATGTTTTTAAATCAATTAAATAAATATATGACATTAAACCCATCTATGTTTTTAATGTACCTTATGGTAGTTCATTATCTATGACCCTCATATGCTCTGTATCATTAGTGAAACTTTCTCAGTGGTGTAATGATGTAGCACATACACATGGGGTAAAGTAACACATTTTTCATTTCTTCTGCACATTTTATTATAGGATGGAGAAGCTGCAGTTTTTCACTGGTTCCATTTTGCTGTGGGAAAAGGGAAATAGACGCAGAGCCAAAGCTCTAATTCTCTCATTCACCAGTTTCCTCTAACTTCAAACTTCACCAACTGGCAATTTGTTGAAGAAAACTTTTCTTAACATTCCACTCCCTATGGGTGCCTGGGAAAGGAGAAAGAGTGGCTGTTGTCCCTGGAATTTGTTTTTAAACCAATTACTAGATGTATTTGATGTTTGAGGAATAGAAATCCTTTCATTCTCATCACCCGTTCTTACCCATGATAATTGTAACTTACACAAAGTTCCTTAAAGGAAAATCCCAGTTTATGAAAGACGAGAAACGCAGGAACCACTACTTCCCATTTAGCCTTCTTGAGCATTTGCTCTAGGGATTACACATTAGGCCGCGTTTTCTTCCACTTGATTGGTATCACAGGAGGCTGCTGACGACCTCATAAAAAGATGGCTGATCCTCAGAGTGGTCTATAACTGTCTGGCAGAAGACACAGCTGTGAGTTTCTAGGAAGAAACATTAAAGCAGTGGCCAACAAGGTAGAAGTCCTGTTGCCTACCATGTATCTCCTTAAAACAGGGCAAGCAGATAATAACACTAAATAGGTGCTGTTTTCGTTCAGCATAATCTCCTCGTTTGACCTGGGTTGGATGTGTGCAAAGGCCACGGCAGATCCAATCCCGCCTGGGCTCCTGCCGCCACAACCCTTGCAGCTTAGTCAATGTGTAAGTATTGCAACAACTAGTATTCTGTTGCAAGAAGAGGGGATGAAGAACTCACAGTCTGGCAAGTCAGTTGGCTTCCCTAGCGCCCACTCAACAAGATGTCTTCTAAAATAGCTTTCATACTCTGACGAGGAATGCGCACTCGAGGAAAAATAATCAGGAAGGCAAGCTGGAACTCAAGGGTGACAATATTTGTTGCCTCCTCCAACAGATTCCCTTTTAATTCATCTGAAGTGTGCAGCACCTAGCACCATGTGATACTCTGTTCATAGACAAATAATGTGCATAGATGTCCTTGGGCCATGATCTGGCAAACAGAAGTGAGAGCGCGGCTGTAGTGGATACTGTTCGTGTGTAGAAAGAAAGGGAACAGTCCATTAGTGCTAATTCTTCTCTTGCTTACCAGGTTCACTATTTGACCCAGACCCTTCCCTTGGATTATCTGTGAAATGTGACTCAGTCTCTCCTTCACGTTCTCCTGTTTCGGAAAGGATTTACCCATGTTGAAGGGGACCCATGTTAA
This sequence comes from Dinomys branickii, assembly GCA_004027595.1. Classification (NCBI taxonomy): domain Eukaryota; kingdom Metazoa; phylum Chordata; class Mammalia; order Rodentia; family Dinomyidae; genus Dinomys; species Dinomys branickii. The sequence continues at coordinate 57,297 of PVLD010001959.1, forward strand.
ACCTCTGATTCCAGACTTTATACACAAATGCTCTCACTTTTCCTGCTGCTTCTGTAACTGCCTTCTCTGGAGACTGTGGAGTTTAAGCGAAGTGAAATGGCTACAAGTGCTAACACCTACTACAAGTTCATAAATGTTTGCTAGCTGTACGGTGGTGTCAGGTGTTTCAACAGTAACTCAGTCACACTTCGAGAAGGGAGTGCTGTCCCTCTCATGGTGTCACTTCTCAGTGGCTTTTCCTTTTTGGCTGCTTTCACAGCCCCACTTCTCCACTAATACTGAAGACAGCTGCTCTCTCCTTCCAAAGGAGGTGGCCACCAAGCCTTTACTTGTCTGGGGGCGCCAGAGGCACAGGAGTTAACTTTATTTATAGTTTTCTTTTCTGTTAACACATGTAGACTGGAAGCAGTGAGGGACCCACTCCCCTAGGCTGAGGGAGATAAAAGTCCCCCACGGAGGAGGTCTCCGACTAGCATGGGAAATGAGAAACAGATGACAGGTTCTTAAGCCTCGCTCTCCGGAGTAAAAGCAAATGGGATGGATCTCAGCTGGGCATCTGTTTCAGAGGTTAGGAAAGGCGAGAGGAGGAAACAGGGACTATGGCGGGGAATGAGAAGTTCGGGTGCCAAACTGATCCCACCAGGGCTCACTCCCCTTCGTCACTGTGAAAGTCTCAAGGTAGGGAGCCACCCGTGTCCGAGCATCCTCCCTTCACTCACAGCTGCTCCTCCAAAGCAGCAAGCCCCGCAGTCAGCAGAGCAGGGAGAGAACACTTGGGCGAGCAGCGCCCAGGTCTGGGTGCCCCTCCAGTTCCCTGCTCCGCCCTGTGGTGCCACTTGCATCATTTCAAAACACTGCTCCTTGCAAAGACTCTCATCACTAACCTTCCTCCTCCATGAGCTGCTTCTCCTTTCATTCTTCTGTTTCTTTAGCACTTGAAGTCAAGCTGTTATCTATGATCTTCTGTTTCCTGGATGTACAAGCTATGCCCTCGCTCCCTTCTTTAGTAATCTGCCCTAATTTGCTATTTATGAAGTCATTTCTTGCTCCAAGTTTGCTGTTACAGCTGAAGCATTGAACAGCAACCTCCCTTCTATTTCACCCTTAAAAATCCTTCCTCATCCTCAGGAGATCCGCCTATATCTCTGCCTCCTTTCTAAGCTTTGAAGCAACAGGCTGACAGAGACTCTCACCAGACCACCTGAGTCTGTTTTGCAGGATCCGTAGTGAACATCCCTTATAAGCACTTGCATTCAAACATAACATCTCTGACATCTCCGTAAAAGTCCTTTTGTCCTCAAGTCCTATGTTATAGCAACTCTGGGCCTTAAAAAGCTATTTCTTTCTGTTTCTTCATTTTGCTGAGATGGAATGTGAGGCCCAGACATTTGAAATACTTTACCCAACTTACAGTTTTTTCCTTAAAACATTTTAAAAACATAAAATTTGTATTATGAGTGTCAAGAATACAAATCCCTAGGCTCTTGGGAGGAAAAACATTGAGCTAAAAGGAGCAAAGCAGCTCTTTCTTCTTTTAAATACCAGGCTAAATTGCCTCTGCCCTGACCTACCCTGAAAGCTACAGCTCTGAGCAGTGAAGCTATCTGAGCTGGAATCTAGTTGCCAGTGGACGTCTAATTTGTATCTGTCAAAAATCTGGGAGGCCAGCGTTGTGGAGACAGTGCAGAGCTTTGCACATAGATGCCTGTCTCGCAAGTTCTGCTGCAGATAGAAGCATAGCAAAGGCTTGTGGGCAGGAAAGGTTTTCTCACCACCAGTGACTGTTTGACACCATAGGGCAGACAGTCATTTCCAAATAGACACTCTATTAGGGTAGCCTAGGATACTCTGTGGGTGATTAACTTTCATCTCTAGGTACAGAGCCTGATTTGGTTCCAATGAAAAGTCCTGAAAGGCAGCACATGGCTATGCCCCTTCCTGCAAGTGCCCAGGTCCCAGGTTGAAGCGGAGCCTGTGGTGAACACTAAGCCAGAGTGACAGCAGTGGGGGTGCAGCACACAAGGACAGAAGTACAAGGGATGGCATCTGACATGCCGTGTCTGCCTTTCCAGCCACTGCCATTAGACTTTCCACATGTAGATAAAATTCATCCAAATTATTAAGGAGCAGAGAAAAAAATTCCCATCACAATTACATGGATGTTCTGTCAACAGCAGTAACAGTAGCAGTTACACAATAACTACAGATAATTACAATTATTTAATTCAAAGTACCAAGTCACTTCATGCAGAACATGACTCATTTATCATTATTGACCTTAGAAGAAGCAAATTTACCCAAATCAATAAAGGTTCCAAATATCCATTAGTGCACACAGAGATTGGTTACAAGTGTTAGGAGCATCTATGTACCTGGATTAATAGGGGGAAGTAGATCTGGATGCTTTTGATTAATGAAGAGATTTTTTTTTTCTTTTGAGACAGTTATTTGAAACAGAGTTGACCTTAATTTCTCCTTTAATTCATGTTATGGAAAGGCAGTTGTTTTTGTTAAGAAGTTTCATTTCCATTAGTTGCTGAAACATGGTGTAATTACAAAGAGAAGTAATCTATAAACAGGTAGAGTTCAACTTTGTTTTTAATGGACTCTTCTAGATTCTCCTGAATATTCATGTAGCAGAGATCAGTCTGGTGAGAAAAAGCCAGACATCATTGAGTTTGTCTTTTACTGTTATAAGCTTCTTCATACTCAGATAATTCAAATTATGAAAAGGTAAAAAATCCCAACACATTTAAGTAGGTGTTCTGTCCACAGTAGCAGCAGCAGTCTCAGAACAAGGACAGGTGATTACAATCTCCGTGTTGTAGAAATGAGAAGGTTTGGGCTACTTTTGAGAGTTTGGTAAAATTGAACATGGGTGGAAGTTGAAATAAGAAGTCCATTTAGTGAATGAAACATCACGTAGTTCAAACTGATTCCCAGGTAGCTTACAAACATTAGCTTGTTAATTCTTTACTTAGAGGAAGTGGGAAATGGTGGGAAACTCTTGCTGCTTCTAACCACACACAGAGCAGGGCGTGCCCTACCTCCCACACCAGCCCAAGGTCCTAATATAGGAATTCAGACTTCCAAATGTTCCCAATTGCAATCTCCAGTGAAATACATTAGCATGAAGTTAACTATTGTGTGAGAGCCAATCCAAGTCTGTTTTGAAATTATCAAAATTGCAAGTTTTTCTTCATGACAGACTTTGAAATGATGAGAAGCTATTAATGTCAACCCCTACAAAGACCCATCACTAAAATGCCAGATTGTTCCTTCAACTTCCTTCCTAAACTCTCAGTCACTCCTTTGGATCTTCCTCCCCATGGCTGGGAGAGGGTCTGAGGCTGGCTCTCCTGAGGTCACACAGCCAGTAAAAGGAGCTAGCACTGGGGTGCATGCTTAGATGACTGTAAAGCAATCCGTTCATCATCATACTGTGCCAGCCCCAGTGCCTTAGTTACTTTTCTCGTTGCTGAGACAAAATATCTAACACCCAGAGCTAAAGGAAGAAAGGTTTATTTTGCCTGACCACTGGGAAACAGCTTCAGTCCCTAGTCGGCTGACTCCAAGGCAGAGGCGAAGGAGAAACAGAGGCAAGGGAGAAAAGAGCAGGCAGGAGGCAGTATAGCAGCAAGCAGCAGCAGAAGCAGCCTTCCCGCCCTCCCTTCACATTCTGTCCAGGCTGTAAACCTATTGACTGGTGCCACCCATACACAGGGTGGGGCACCCTGAATCCCAGCATCACAGCCTTCACCCAGCAGCGTACCTTTAGTGCACATTCACACACCCTAATCCAGCCACCTTCCAAACTCCTCACCAATGCCCACATGAAGCTCTGGGGGGGGGGCATCGAAGTATAAGCCATACTACCAAGGGTATTTGGTCCTATTTGTCCGCACACTCCACGAAGATACCATTTGGAGGAACTAAATCAACCTTTTGAAGTGGATTTCACATGTTCCTACTCCTAAGAAGAAGAAGTGATCCCCCCGATCCTGTGAGGGTTTCTCAGGATCAGGTGCAGCATAACGCACACTTTACATTGATTAGTTCTTGTAAAGATGCCAGATTCCACAGCCATCTCATTGAATATGGAGTTTTAAATTCCTTCTTGAAGAACTGAGAAAATTCTCCCCAGCTAAAAGTCCTGCATTACAGGAAATCCCGGTACTGGCAGGGAGCGGATCAGCTGGAACCACTAAAGAAGCAATTGCTTCCTTAACACCAGCTGAGGAAGAAAAGCTAGAGAATGGAGGCCGAGAACATGGAAGGAAGCTCTAAAGGAAGAGGGGAAAATGCACAAGAAACATAACATAAGTCCCTGGGACTGAAAATTTGTTCCATTTGTGTTTCTCTGCAGGAAGAAATAAAGAAATTCTGACAAGGCGTGCCAGTCTGAATCCCCTGAGCAGTTGGCCTGTTTGACTTTGTGTGATGGTGGGCCAACCTGTGTGCCTGCCGGCTCACACCACTGTAGCTCTTCAAACACATTCGATAGATCCCGCTAATAGATTCCGTTTGGCTGCAACCCTTTCCCAGTTCCAGGCAGTCGCCTCTGAAGTGTAAGTGCAGCCTGTCTTTAAGCCAGGCTACTGCCACTTACTGGCGATCTGTACCTCTTTGGAAAACTAATCTGCGCTGCATTTAAAGGCAGGAAGTGGAGTTTGAATGAAAACGCAGTAGCACGGCTAGAGGACACAGCTCTCACACCTTCTGCAGCTCCAGAATAAGTGCTATGTTTTAAAAATATATATGTATGTGTTGGCAACATTGAAAAGGGGGCTAAAAAAACATCCCCCACAGAAGTGAGAGCAGCAGCAAAAGAACCGTTAGCGCCCTGCTGACGGGAACAATAGAACATACGGACATCACACTGTGCCTGCCAAGCAGACCAGGGTGGGACGGTCAAAGTGGAGTCAGTCTGCTTCCCTCATAGAAGAATCGCCTGTGTGAGCCGTGTCTCCAAGTGTGCGACAAGGCTCTTTAATAGCGTGAGGAAGGAGAGCAGGTTTGTTCACATTTGGGCCAGGACTACTCCTTCCCTGGTGTCATTATCTCAGAGCACTTCCCATGGGAAGCCTGAGGTAGCCACCATCTGTAGATTTAACACCTGAAACACTCTAAGGCCCAGCGTCGCCCAGCAAGAAACCTCACCCAGGAGCCACTTATCTATCATCACAGACGTGGGCAGACTCAACTGAACTCTGAAGCTCAGCTCAGGTTTCCACCCTGTCCAACAAGCGGGAGGCTGGTCCCCACCTGTTTTCTTCCATATCTAATCTTTCACCTCTTCTCATTATGGCTGCATTAGGGAAAAGAACAGAGAGGAAGCTAAAAGCAAGCCTTGGTCATTTGCTCAATCTCAAAGTTACCTAGTAATAGCATTAGTAGACATTCAGCTGCCTTTCTCAGGTCAGCAGAAGTAGGGCACTGCTATGGCTAAGATTTGGGCTTTAGTGACCTAGTGGGCCTGGCACCTTACTGCAAAGGAAAGTCCTGAAAGTATCAGAATGAGATGGTAGGGTGGACCAGACTGAAAATGTTCTGGGAAGGCCAGACAGAAGCCATCACACAAAAGCACAAAGACATAGAAACAATTCTAGTGTGCTCAAATCAAACTCGTCCCAGGAGAAGTGCCAGGAGAACTATTAGCAGAAGGTGACTCTTGAGTCTGGGGTTCAGTCTGGTATAGAACAGGATATGGTTAAAGTGCCAGGAAACATACAAAAAAAAAAAAACCACACAAAAAATGAAGTTCATTCATTCAAGAGACATAGAAAGACCTGCTGGATGCCAGGAGCTGTGCACGTAAGAACTGGGAGTTCTGTAGGTGAGTTTCAAATGCTCAATTAGAATGAGACTAAGACAAGCAGAAAATCATGATATTGGACATGTAAGAAGACAGGTGAATAATTAGCTTTGGAAAAATGAGGAAAAAAAACTGGGATCTGATTATAACTAGTACAGAGTGTCATAAGTATAACAGTCTTTTCCTCTTTGCACCCTGGTATTTTCCAGTGCTTAGAATAAGGTCTGGCAAATAATAATATTCAGTAAGTTTCTGTTGAAAGGAAGAAAACATAATACAGAGATAAGAGAATTTGAATTCAATGTGAAAATTTAGTTATTTTTTCCACATACTCTTTACATAGGTATGTTCATTCAGTAAGAGTTCTGGGAGCTGTATACTTATGATTTTTGTATTTTTACATATGTATTTCTTATTTTCAATAAACACCTCAAAAATAAAAACACAAAACACAAAAATCAGTCATTGAGAAGCCTAAATGTCAAGATGAATCAAAATGATTGTTATAGAACAATCCTCAGCCCATACAGATTTGTCCAAAAATTAGAGCCTGAAAAAACTCAGCTTTCAGAATTACTTCAACGATATGAAGACTAAAAGATTCATGTTTCTGGGAGGCAAGAAGGGAAGCCAGGAAATCCACTGGCACAAAAGCTTACCAAACTCAAGGTCAATCTCTTAAATAACATTTTTGTACCTTTAGTTGTGATGAGGATTGAAGAGATAGCAGATAGCTTGATGTATCCTCTCAACTCTTCTGAGAACCACCTTGAAATATGTTTTCCATTGCTGTGGGGTGATTAGTAAATTGTCCATTTCTAGCCATGTTTGAATAGCAATCTACGTTCTCTTTTTCTTCATAAGAATTTATTGATCCAAAACCACATTGTGAGCCTAAACTTACACTTGCTCCATGCCTAAAATTCTATACAAAACCATAACTCTCAAATTTATATTAAAGGCAGGAGTCAGGCTCATGTATCTAACTGCCAGTTCAACATCTCAACTTCAGCGTTACACAGACATTTGAAATTGTGTAGGTCTTAATCTCTACGCCTTTCTCTATAGTCCAAGCTACCATCATGTTTTACCGGGACAGTTATGATGCTACTTCCTTGATTTTTGTACTTCCAACTGTAGGTTTCCTACTATCTCTTTTCCAAGCGAAGTTAGAGTATTTTTAAAACATTAATTGAATGACTTTACTTTTCTACTTATGAGATATTGTAATGATTTCACATTGCATTTCTACTAAAAACCAAACTGTGTCCATGACATTTGAACTGTGCACCACTGTATCAATCATTTAATTTCACTTTTTATAGAATTTTCTCCATCACCCACAGAGCTGGTCACAAGAGTCTCCATCTAATTCTTTGAACTTCAAAATAGTCTCCTGCTTCAATCATTTTGCAAAAATTAGACTACTTCTCTTCTACTTCTTCCATGGTTTAATTTTCCTCTGTCCTTGGCTCACAACTGAAATGTCACCTACTCACAAACGTTAGTGATAATCTCATAAGCCAAGTCCTCAGGACCCCTTTATCTTTATGATCCTTCCCTGGGCCCTATTCACACCCTTCATAAAACTCATCATAAGTTATTTACTATAAATCTATATATTTTTTACTTATTATCAATCTCCCCCATACCACCAGAAACTCCACAGAAAGAGAACAGAGTGAAAAATGTTTTGTTTACCACTGTCAACTCAGTACCCAGCAAAATCCTCACAGATATGCAAAAGGCACACTGTAAAACCCAGTTAAATGAGTGAATGTGTCAAATAAGAAAAAGGAGAAGAATTTGTGGAAGACAGAAGAAGATGAGAAGAAAAATGGGTACTAGTTGGATGACAATAAACAATCAAAAATGTCACAATATATGTGCCAGGTGTGAAAGAGAAGAAAACCTTAAAATCAACCAGTGTAATACTTTGTTAGATAAGATTTTAACATAACAAAAAATCATGGTATCCAACTAGCAACTATTCGATGCAAATAATGACTTTACGAAAATTAGTGTACTTTAATTATTTCAGTTAAGGCAGAGTTAACTCTGTAACAGATCAATATCCAAATTTCAGTGGTTTAATATAGTAAAAGTTTAATTCTTTCCACATCAGTCTGACATGGAAGTTTCTCACTGGATAGATCTTAGGGAAATGAATGAGAGATCATCATCTTCAGCACAGAGCTTGTCCGCTACCTTCGGCGTTGATTCCGCCCCAGCCAACTGTACAGGGCAAAAACCACAAGGGTCATATGTAGGGGAGCTTTTATGGAGGAGGCCCATAAGTGAGACATACCATTTCTGAAAACAGCCTACTGTTTAGAAGTCAGTTTCATAGCCTCTGCTGACTGCAAACGGAGCTAGGACATGGAATTGTGTTTTGTGTCAAGGAAGTAGAGGAAATGAGTGGGTGATCAATTAGTGGTTTGTGTCAAAAATCTCATTTTTTTTAAAAAAAAGTATTTATAGGATATGACTGGAAACCTTAAAAATAAATGGGCTCATTTAGCACACATTTTATGATAAAACTTTCTTCAGGTGCCCTGGGGCACCTCTGAGGTCCTTGCAGATATCCCTCATTCACCAGTGAGCTGCCGGAGAGTGAAACATGCTCTCTGCTACAGTCCTGAAAGTGTTAATATGCAAGGTCTGTGTGCAGAAGGCAAGCTGCCATAGATCTCACTGGCTTTGGCAGCAAATCAAGGGTTATATTTTTCTCAGGGATGAAATATTCTTGGATAATTGTTCCAACATGTGAGGCCCATTTTTTTTTTTTTTTTTTTTTTGTAGAAAAGATCTCAGAAAATAAAGACGGACAAAAATATCTACTGTTATCTGGTCCATCTCTTGGGAATCCAAATAGATTTATATATGTCTAGATATTTTACAGGATAATCCAGCTGGGTGTGTGATGGCTAGCCTCAGACCTCCCTACCAGCCACATTTATGGTGTGTGACACATAACCCCAAGCACATGCAAAACCTCTCAAACATGGGCTGAATTGGCTTTATGGGTGTGCAAAGGCTAAACAGAGGCCTCTATGATATTCTAGGAGAGACAATAGAAAAAGACTTTATGTCTAGAAATATCTCCCCACCTACTGTGTAACACTTTCCTAAACTTCTGTGGTAAACGAATGCATAATATGAATCTCCAATCACTGTATGCATTGGGATGCCAGACCGTCCTTCTCTAGCACAGCTTGCAAATATAAGAACATTAATATTTTAAAGATAAAATAGGATAGGAAAGGATAATTATGGAGTATATGACCCTATCCAGGAAGAGGAAGCCACGGAGGCAGCTCTGGGCACCTGCAAATGGGAACTAGCTATGCAGGAAAGACATTTATGTCATTATCAGATGCTTATGAAGATGTTTAATCTATTTCCTTAATACAATTCAATTACTGTACTTCAGTTCTGCAAGATCAGCAATAAACTATATTTAAACATCTGAATAGATTCCTATAATCTATTCAGGAAATCAATTTTGATCACATTTTGTTTTAGGCCTACGCTTCTTCTTGAAAGTTTCTTCCAATCTCCCATTCACACATGAGAAGCTGAGACCCAGAGCCAGGCAGATCCCACAGTCACAGAGCTAGAACCTAACTGAAGTTTTCAGACTTCTTACTCAGTCTTCTTTATCTTTTGTGTTTATTTTTTCTCAGTGCTGAGAACTTTGGATTTACAAAGAGCAAGCACAGTGTAAGTGACTGTTCCCAGTCATCACTTTATTTTGAGGGGTTGTGGGCCCTACACATGTAAAATCATTAGAAAATAAAAAATGCTGGTGTCAGTGGGAAATGCCTCTATCTCATTCTCAGTATCTCTTTCCTATGAAAGAAATTCAAAAGGAGTAAGCCCAAGCTCCTCCTTGCTCATGAGAGGCAGAGTGGGATTTGGAAAGTGTGATCCAGCATGCATAATCCTGCTGTCATTTCTTGTGTGCTCCCTGACTAAAGAAAGCCAACATTCTCCTCTCTACCACCATACCCTAAATCACACTGCCTAGCAGAAAGCAGAAAGGTCTGTCCAATTTAAACTTAGTTACAAGACCCAATCTATTCTATTCTAACTTAGATCCTTCAGTATGTTTCCCCCTTATTTTGATTTTATGTCAAAAGTTGTTTAGCTCCAGATTAGGGCAGCAGAAATAATCTTGATAATAATCTCCAAACAGTTTGGGATTCCAAATAAGTGAAATATGACTTTGTAGGTACAGTAGTGGGAAGCCAGGTAGGCATAGCAGTGGGGTGTAGTGGGGAGCCAGGCACAGTAGTGAGGAGCCTGGTAATGCACACCTGAGCCCAACACTCTGATGGTCTGAGGTAGGAGGATCAAAAGTTTAAGGCCAACGTGCCAGATTAGTGACTTAGTGAGAACTTGCTTCCCAACTTAAAAGGAGCTGGGGATGTAGTTCAGTGGGAAGGTTGGGGATGTAGATCAATCTCCAGTACTGGAAAAAAATATAGAGTTACAGAGAGGAGAAGAGGAGAATGCTACAGGTAAGGAAAATTAAAGCTGGTCAAGGATAATCTTTTGGAAAGACACAGGAGAATGAATGTTGAGGAAAAGAAGCCTAAAATTTCACAATGGAAAAACATGTTTGAAATCAGAAGTTACAAACTCAAGAGTCTTCAGGACCAAGCAGGTAAAAATATAAATGTACACAAGTCAATGTAGGGTAAAAAAAAAATACAGTGGGGACTGTGGCAATACATAGGTTCATACTATATCTAAATGTGTATCACTTCTTAATTCTCAGTGAGTAATCAACAGGCAAGTCAAATAAAAAAAGAAGGCAAGGGAGACTGCCGGAACTCACTGTTCTTTTCCCTTGTGAATGTCTCTCATGATGTTTTTTAATTCCCTCCACTGTCCTTGTCATTCATATTTGAAAACGTGTGATGTTCCATTTTATCTGAATTTCTTCTAAAATGTGCTCCCAACAATTCTGTAGGATACATTTGCTTACATTGCACACAGAATGCTTAAAGGAAAAGGCCCTAAAGTCAAAAGTGAGGAATCATTAGGCACACTGAGAGCACCGAGGAAAACTACAGAGAAAATATGACACTCAAACTAGCACTGAAATTTGTGTTTTATAGGAACGATAAAATATTTTCTTTAGAAAGTGATTTCTATTGAACTCCTTCATAGAACCCCATAAAAAAAGTGTTAACGTGTGAAGAGGATGAAGTTGTTAGGTAGCCTAGATTGTAGGGTCTCTGGATCACAATGGTGAGAAGTGAGGAAGGGTGTGCAGGCTGAAGCATGGACACCAAGGCGGAAGGCAATGGAGACCCATAGAGAGTTTGGAAGGCAAGAAATGATTAGGCTGTATTTTGTGGCTTCTTACTTAATCACATATTGTGCTTTATATCTAAAATGCCCCCCCCCCGGCCAAATCTCACGCATTTGGAATGTGACTGGATCACGGGGCACTAGAGTGGTCAGTGAACGCGTCCACAGGTCAGTTCAGTAGCTGATTGCTGGGCGCTGGGTCCTGGCTGGAGGAATCACAGGAGGCAGGACCTAGAAGGGTCTGTTCTTGCCCCTCTCTTATCCCTTCTCTCTCTGCTTCTTCGTCATTTAAAGGGTTAAATAGTTTTCTTCAACCATCCCTTTCTACCATGCTGTTTCTTTCTTGGAGCCAACTGACCACGAACTGAAACTAAGCTGTTAAACTTTATGTTGTGAGTATCAGATAACTTGTCACAGCGATGGGAAAGTGTATAACACCGCATGCAAATTTTTCACTATCTTTCTCAGACTTCTGCTATCTTCCTGCTTGATAGTGTCTCATGTATTTAATGCATGTCACAGGTTAAAATATTGAAGAGGATGGCCTAACCAGGAGAAAACTCCCTCAAGTTTCTATCACCCCGTTCATCTGGTGACAATGCAAGGGGGAAAGGGAAGATAAAGGAAATCTAAAGAAAGGTGTTCTATGCTCTGCATATGAAGAATCTAAGGATTGGGCAGCAATCCAGTTATGCAGTATGAGGAAAAGTCAAAATCAAGGATAGCTTCAAGGTTTTTTGCATGAATGAGTGGGATAATTCCTGTTCTGGAAGTGGAAAGTGTTATTTCAAACAGAGGAGTGAGGTGCGTGGAAATGTGCTGATTTTGGCTTGGGAGCTATTGAGTATCAGGAGTTGGCAGGACCACAAGAAATAAAGGTTTCAAGGCCTATTGTAAATTCAAGACTGAAGTTAGGGTAAGAGAACAGAGCTGAAAGTGGAGATTTGGAAGTCATCCATTTGGATGTGTATAGGAAACCCTGAAGGCGGACAAGGTTTTAGAAGAGATGAAAGTTGAAAAAGTTAAAAATAATTAACTCAACATGATTTGTTTTCCTCACATTTATTATATTACTGGATAGTAGGTGGGTAGTAGGTGGATAATGCAAACAGATTACATAGTGAATTTCTCTTATCCATCTTAATGATCCAGGAACACAGAAAGAAGAATATTAGGTGAATTAGAGAGAATTTCAAACATTCAAGGATTGCCCCGCATAGACTGTTTGTTTTTCTTTTCTCACAATGGGGAGTCACAGAAATATAACTGGATCCAGATTATACTGCATGATGTGCTTAAAATAAGGTCCCTCTTAAGAAAATCGATTCCTCTTTCCTTTGAAATATTTTCCTATCATAGTAAGGAAGGAAAGAAAGAGACAAAGAAGGAAAGAAAGAAGGAAATGATGCTGATGAAAACACAGTCTGAAAAGAAAACTGATGTCACTTTTATGTATTTAATAAAATATGGTTTTATTATTTATCACTGAGCCACTAAGGTTTTTTTTATTATTTTGTCATTGATTTTTGTTTATTTTCCTTGAATCCAACTTCTGATAAAGTGGGAGGAGGATAGGTATGTGTGTGTGTGTATATATATATATGAACATACCGTGTATTTCACCTATGTTTGTTTTGCGAACAGCTCCTCTTCATTGATAAATTATAGTTTTAACTGTTCATAGTATAAAAGAACTGTTCTGACACACAGTGTCCTTATTTCCTACACATCTCTCCTCGAAAACATCTCTATATTGCTATGGAAAAGATAGATTTGACTGTTGGTTTGGTAAAATTCTACAATTACAATAGAAACTCTGGTACTCAATCTTTTTAGATTCACTTTCGCTTTGTGCCCCACATCTTCCAACGTGTGCAGACATACTGTCCTCTTGCAGCCTTTATTTGACACAATTACTTTGATGGGGAGCATTCCCATTAATATTGTTGTCCTTTGGCAGAGGGCCTCTCTCCTCTGAATCACCTTCAAAATGGCTTGACTGGGACTAAATTTATGAATTTTGAAAATAGTGTCAGTCAGTATGGACTGTACTGACGCATTTAAAATGAGTTTTGTTTCAACACACTAGGCTGCCAGACATAGTAATTGGAAAGTCAGTTTGAGATATTTTCTAATGTGCTTTCTAAAATTGACCATGCTGCAGAAGCAGCTTCTTAAACCAAATATAATTAATTTCTATCTGTCCAACTTGATCACTATAGTCTGACAGTCCCTCTGTATTCTTTATTTTTAATGTTTTTATCAATTCCAATAGAGTATATTGTCCTTTCATCTCTCTTTTCCTCCTGAAAATTGGCATTTTCTGTCTTCTGGGAGTCTCATTACTATCCGATGATTTTTCTTCACTTCACATAAAGGCAGTAAACTAGGGCACCCAGAAGAAAGCGCACCCACTTACCCACACAGCACATTTTATCTCCTCTCCCCAACCTTCCTCTGGGTGATCTTTATGGTTTCAATAGCTCTCAAGTGTCAACAGAGACCTGAAACTTTTCAACCGTTGGTTGCCCACCTCATTCGCCCTCCATTCCTCCCAGGCAGCATCCTAAGTAGAATGGAATGTCGAAGCACCTGATTGGCTCATGGACAGAGCATTCATTCTCCAGGAATGCCCTGTAGATACCAATTGAAACTGCATCATCCATAAAAGTAATCCATAGACCCATTTGCTTTTCATTTTTGGCTTATGATAGCAATAATGACTATAACACAGGGCCCAAGAATTGATGACCAGCTGGGGTTAATGGCCCTTGGCTGCACTGTGGGCTATCAACTCCCCCAGCTGGTCATTAATCCCCAGGAAACGCCCCATACCTTGATCGTTATTACTTAATTAATGCCTCTTTCACTTTCAGCCTAAGTGGTCAGAGCACTGTAACCCTAACAGCAGCTTGATGTTGCAACTGTGTATTTCTACTCAAATACTGGAATTCCCTGTGGCTGCATACATATTTTAAATTTTTCTAGACTAGTTGATTATGTTTGCCTTGGGCTTTTTTTCCCCTTATGAAAGGGGGGAGAGTGGGGTTGTGAGGGTTTATTTTTTAAGTAAAAATTTGCTATTTGCATATCAGTACTACAAGGTCAAGGGGAAACTTGACTGTGCTCGTCTTGCCTTTTGTTTTTAGTTTGTCTAGATTGACTCTTTCTTCCAGGGATCTAAATATAGAAATAATCAAAAGGGAAGAGAAGCTCTCCCTCTGCAGTTGCTCAGAACAGACTTCACAATCCTTGAAATGGCATAGCAGGATTTATTTGACTATTATAAAACTCCAAAGGGATCCATAACTAGTTAAATGACACCCAAAATAAATATTTTATAGCATTAATATTATTATGTACCGTATCTTCAGAGATCGCTGTAAACTATCATCAGAATAAGTTAATGGGCTAAAAAAACAGATAGATTTTGTTCCGTTTAAGGTGATTGGCAAATGTTAGTAGAGGAAAAATTATAAGGGGAGCTTTTGTCTGAGCACATAATTACCACTACAGGCAGTTGCTCTGTGGGACTGGTTGAGTCTGTATGCAAAGAGCTGCCTGTTTATGAACCAGACACCAATCCCAAGTATTCTTAACTTCTTCTGTCTCAAGTAAATGTCTATATGTATTCTCAGTAGAAACATAAAAGAAATGCAGTCCTCTCCTCTTTGTATTCTCAAAGAAACTGATCTTATCTAGAGAAATATGTTGCTAAGAGATTAGCGGTGATTCATGACCATCAGAGGCTCAAGCATATAGCACAACTTAGAGGAGATCATTTGGGAAGATCCAGACGGTAATGCTTTATCTCAAAGTTTTCTTTGACAATCACACATCTCCAGGATAAATGTTATAAGGACAAATGTACTCTCACCAATAGAATCATTGAATTTTAAAGCTGGACAAAGCCTTTGCAGCAATCATTTAGCTCTGACTCAACTTCATACAGGCTTCAGCATGAACTCACTCCAGTAGATAAAAATCTATTTTGAATATAATTGTACAACCACCTCCCTAAGTGCATCCTCCAGATAAACAATTGTAACTGATAGGTAATTTTTCCTTACAGCCATTTTGTGTTCATTTTCTCTTTCCAGTGCAAATGGAAATGTTCTGTCTAGCCTTGAAGATTTTTATTAAATTTCCTTTTCTTCTACGCCCCTCCAAAGCACCAATTTCTCTCTTTCCTTTGAAGTCTTATTTCCTTAAAATTTGTCGTCTTTGTGTCACTAGTTTCCTTCAATTCCCTAAGATCTTCTTTTTCTTGTGTGTCTGCAGACTTTGTGTAGGTTAAGTGTTAGGATCTAAGTAAGGCAAGGTATTAATCAAGAATTGCCTCATGCCTTCTGGTATTTGCACTGAATCACAAAAGATTAGAGTCTAGGTCCTTTTCTGTTGATAACCTGTCAAATACTTGAGTGGCTTCAAGATGGGTGCCCTTCCTCATTTTTCCAGGCCTGCTATTCTGCAAGCACAGAAGGCATGTTTACTGTGATTGCACAATGACATAGTCACAGAACACAGAGGGATTCAAACAAACAAACTAATAAACAACAGGCAGAGATCACACCAGGAAACCCTTCACAAACCAGTTCAGGAAACACATATTTCAAGTCAACAGATGTGTCCTGCTAATACAGCAAATCCAACATTCCAGTGTTGGGTAATGGATGGGGGAGGCACAGTTCAAGGACACCCAGTACAATTTGGAGAGTTAGATAAGATTCCCACAAAAGGTAACACTAGAACTGAATTGTCCTGAAGTGAAGAGGGTTAATGAAAAGGGAAAAGAAGGGTATTCCAGGTAAAAAAAGGAGCACCACTTACATAGGCATGGAGTAGGAAAGCAGGTACTCCGGTATGTAATAGCCAACTGGCTGATCTTCAGCTGGATACTTCCACTCACTTAGTGAATTTCCAAGTGTTTTTTCGCTGAACTTCCCAAATCCTAATCCTTTTTGTTCATCCTGAAACCATTTCTTCCTTAGCTTCCATCCTTCCATTTCCACAGCTGCTTTGCAGGCAGTTCTGTCCCTGTGCAGTCAGCCTGAGAAGCTCTGTGTGCGCCCCTCCGCACTCTTGCTCTGGAGGACTTTCAGGCAGAGCGAGTACAGCAGTTACACATGCCAAATTTGTAAATTGGTGTAAACTTTTTTGTATTGTTGATCTGAAGTAAAATTATTGTGTCTACCAATATGTAGTTATTTCTATAGCTAGGCTTACAGCCATTCAGACTTTCACAAATAAGTGTATTATTTTAATTTTTGGTGACTGACCAATTATATGCTACCAATGTGGCCTCTACACTAGTAACTTAGCAACATGACTTATTACTGATTCTTGATCTGGCTGAAGAAGCACTTGCTGGTGTTCTTTGACAATATAGTTACTATATCATTAAAACAATATTTGTAAGCTAGTGTAGAGTACCTTCCTAGTTTTCATTGTCTTTACTGGTCACTTAAGTGATACTGTTTCACATTTTTAAGACAAAAACAGATTAACAAAGTGAATAATTCAAGACATGTAGAAATCAATGCTGGATTCAGTTGTAAATGATGTGTTTTTCCATACATCTTTTAGAACAAGTATCTATGTGTAGAACAGACTTTGCTGTAAGGAATGATATTATACCTCTTTGACAGGAGTATATATATATATATATATAAGCTGGTATTCTTCAGATAGTTTTCAGTGTAAAAAATTAATTTATTAATAATGCATAAAATCTGGCAATATTTGACTTTCTAAAAGAATGACAGATACAGATGATCTATAGAAATAGATACATAGTGTCTATACAAGGAACATGGAAGGCCACCTAAGAAAGCAAGAATAATGGTTGACTTCGGCGAAAATGACAAAAAAGAAAATATTGACAACTAAATGCAATACATAATTTCATATTTCTTATATTTTGATTCTTTCCATCTTTTTTAATTTTTATTTTTATTGCTACACATTTGCATATCAGTACATATGTATTTATAATTCATAATAAAGAGTTACTATATGAGTATAATATATCTTAATTTTTTAATGTCCTTTTTTTTCTATTTTTAAGCCCTCATAATCTAACACATTATCATTTATGGGCCCAGAGAAACAATAAAATAATATTTACATGGGCTTACTATTTTTTATAACAGAGGACAGTGCCAGATCAATGATTTTGGTGACAATTCTCAGCATCCCAAGATAGATTCCAGAGTGCTTTGGTGCATACAAGTGAAAGTGAATGTTCCTGGTTTTGATCATGAATAGTGTATGCCAGAGTTGTGTGTCTATGTTTGGTAGTAACAGCAATTGGGCAAGAGAATCAATAGTCTGATTAAAGAAAGAAAGCCCAAGAGTCTTATAAACCTAAAAAGTTGATTTGCTATTTTAGTACATGTCATTGAATGTACAAAGTACCCAGGTCATCAGATTTACTGGGAGCATTACCCTCCATGTAGGCTTCAACAAAGATTAATACTGGCATTGATAAGGAGAAATGCCTGTGTTAGGTTATTCCCTTGAAAGGTGCTTTTCTCTATATTGTATAGCCAGTGATTCTCAAGGGATAAATAATTTGAACTGCATCTCACAGATGCACTTCAGAATTAGTGTCTGTTTGTTTTGCTTTTGTACTAGAGTAAGCTTTCATTATCCCACATAAGATATGACTTAACTATTCTATATCAAAACAGTGGTTATGTTGCTCAATAGTTCATTAAAGAGAATAAACTAAAGGATTTAATTTTTAAATAACCTTCCACAGTCAGGAGCAAAATATATGGCAAGATGCAGAGATAATAAAAAATAACATCAAACAAAACCAAATTAAAGGACTCAGATGAAATAAAAACAAGAAAAGTAGGGATATTTTTTTAAAGGTCAACATACACAAATTCTAACTGGCTATGTGGGAGAAATAGACATTAAAAAGAAAACTTTGAGAATGTGAACTCCTTGAAAATGTGAAGTTCTTCAGTTTTTATAAACCTTTCCACACAGATATTTTCATAGAATAAACCCTGGCTGAATAACAACTTCTTAGATTTAAATACACTGTGACATTGGTTAGAGATGTTGGTGTTCTGGCATGATACTAAGTAGGCAAAGAGAGAAAGGCAAGATCATAAGGCAGACCAAGGAATGGAAGTCAGATGAACAAACATAGATCAACATGCTTGTAGGAACTTGGGTTGTTGAGAATGTACTTTAGGCCTTTCCCTTGGCTCAAGAAGGCATAGTTTCTCTTTATCTTAATACATGTGATCCTGAAAATCTCTTGAACATTATATCCACCATAATTAGTTAGACAAAGCCCACTGTATATAAAGTTGCTTGCCAAATTTCAACTAGTATTAGAGGACCTCTCTCTGCTTTCTCTGCAGTAACACATTACAATAAACTGGCAGTTCTGTAATTGGGAGGAGACTGTAATTTAATCCTCATCCCAGTCCACTATAAAACTCTATCAGTGCTGCTCCAGGATGGATGCATACAGAGTAATGTCGCCTCTTCCTAACATGTTATTTCAAGTCAGTGTCAGATTCACAAATGAAACTAAAAAGTCTGTTAAGAAGAAGCCCATACTCTACAAATTTACCAATAATTGAAACAAATCTCAGATTTAACTCATGATAAAGTCTAGCAAAATAGATGTCATATGAATGAATGCATTACATACCCCAAAATCTAAAATGGATAACATGTAAGAAAGGAGACAGGCTTCTCAGATTGAAAAGGCAAAATCCTTTTCATTTCTACACAGTCTGTTGATTACTAGCATATAAAGAATTTTAGTCATATTTATTATGATATAAAATAAGTGATTTATTGCAATTGTACTATCAAATAGTGTTTGGTCTTATGGATCTCAGCTTAAAAATAGAATGAATTCTATCTAGTGTTTTACTATTTCTACTACATAAGACTATGTCATTAAGAACTACATATTGATTTTAATTAGAACGGGCACTACATCATTAATATGAGTTGTGATGCCACTAAGGCAGTTGTCGAGGGAATTAATTAATTAATTGTAAATTAATTAATGGAGAATGAATCAAATCAGCCTAGGAAAATGAACACTGAACCTGGGAAGGCAGGATTAAACTCACAAAACAGATTGAAAACCCAAGGTGATCTTAATTGTTAATCAAGACAGGAGAAAATTAAGCAACTCATTAAAAGAGAGTACCTGTTATTTTTGAGAAAACAAAGTAGTAACAATAAATGTAATATACTAAATTGAAGTAATTTCCTTAAAGATAGGATATGAAATTCAGAAAATACTCTTTGTCATTGCATATTTTAGATTTTGCAACATGACTTGTAGTATGGGATATTTAACACTCGTTACAAATTCAATCACTTTATTTTCTGTTCATATGTGAAGAGGAAATTCTGTTAGATGTTTGAAAGAAAATAAGTACAAAAAATGATGGAAAAGTCTATTAAAATATTGTCCTACTTTTTAAATGAATTTCTCACTAGTTACTGAATTTCATCTTTTATGATATTCAGTGTTTTATCACTAAGCAAAATAGATAGTTAACTAACAAGTATATGGTATGGGTGAAGAAAATAAAGTTAAAATTAAATATACTTTACAAAGTAGACTATCAAAATATACATATGGAAGGAGGCTGATAAAAATGTATTATGATGAAAATGTTATAGGGCAATGTTTTTATTAAACATTAATTGCCATTAATATTTCTGTGCCTCCATGCAAAAGGGAACATAAGAAGGAGGGTTCCCAATAGTCCAGGAAGGATTATATGTCAATTATAAAACATGTAGAAACTTGAAGACAACCTTGAAAACTGACATTTTTCGCTGAGGAACTAGAGAACGATTAGATGCTTTTTGAATAAACAACTATCTGATATTATTTATGCTCCAGAAAGATCACCGTGGTTGCTGTACTGCTTGTGAGGAGAAATGCTGAAGCAGAGACTATTTAGGAAGCTACCGTGATCATCCGGAAGAGAAATGATCGAGACTCGGGAGGTTCAAACCAGGACAGGAACAGACGCAATCAGAATTTAACCAGTAACCCAGCTCCGTATAAATTGTGCTGCCAGCGGAATTTGCTAACGTAATAGATACGAAAGATGTAAAAAAAAAAAAAAAGAGGCTGACACCCAAGATTTCTGGCCTGAGCACTTGAGAAGATGTCTTTGCCTTCCTCAGGGATGGAAAAACTAGTGCAGAGCAAGTTTAGGAAGAAAGGTGTAATGTTCAAACTTGGACATGTTTCGTTTGAACTGCCACACAGATATCTAAATAGAAATATAAAGTAGGCGGTTAAATTTGTGAAGCTAGAAGTTAGGAAAGGGGTCTAGGCTAAATATAGAAATTTGGGCATCTGGGAGTAAAACTGCTTTCAAGTGCCACGATGCTGAGTGCTGATGATTTCCGCAAGGTAACGCGCACTGACCGAGAATGAAGATGACCGAGAACTAAGCACTAGGCACACCCGCATTCTACTCTCTGGGAAAAGAGCCGGGACGAGCAAGCATCGACCGGAGAGGTAGGAAGACCCTAGATGCCAAGTGAAGAACAAATTTCAGGGCAGAAAAAGGAATCAAATGTGTTGATAAGGATCTGTAAGTTACTTTAGTAGACATGTAAAGTGTGGAACCCACTCATTAAAAATTGAGCCAGAACTAAAAAAGATCATTTACCAGCAGATTCACATGATCATGATCTCTAGAGTTCTACAGGGATTCAAACAGCAACTTTACCACCCAACTTCTCAGCTAGTTACTTCATGTTACCTTTGAGCCTACTTTCCCAGGACTCCAAAGATCTATGAAAATTCAATGAAATAGTTTCCATGGAATCATCTATGAAATATTTATGAATAGGTATTTATCACCTTAGTCATACTATGCAATACAAATAAAATAAATATTAACATAAATCCAAATTATTTCATTATAAATTTTATTTGTTAGACCATGGAATAATTCATAATTTTATATATAAATTCTGTTATCCATTATATACTCATAATCAATTAATTTGTTCTTTCACTTATGCATCAAATATTCTTTAATATTTACTTTTTGTAGCCACTTGCACTCAAATTAAACATAGGAAAGATAAAGAACTTATATTCTTTTTTTTTGTAATGGGAATCGAATTCAGGATCTTGCTCTTGCCAGGCAGGTGCTGTGCCACTGAGCTCGATCTGTAGCCTGGAGCTTACATTCTTATGATTTAAAGTACATCAGACTCTGCAATAGTTTACTCCTCTACTTCATGTGAGGAATTCGAACATGGTTTTACCATCAAACAGATAAATGACTTTAAATAAGGTACACAAACTCTCACATTTAAAACAATGGATATGTTTTCATATCCATTTCTCTGTTTGCAAGCCAGTAGTAAAGATGAGCAAAGACACAGTAAAATCTTCTAGCATCTATTTACTAAGTAGGAATTCACAGAAAAAAAATTTTCTTAATAGTATGAAAGACCACACAGAATGTCATGAAGCCAGTCAGTAATTGTTTTCACTTTTACTGGAAGTTGACAAATTTTCAAAACAATATCAACTGATATTCTGGTAAATAATATTTTATTTATAATTACTTCTACACTGTTTTTTTTCACAAATGATCTGAGACAGTTTAAAAGGAAATGGTATAATGTAGTAATAATGGTAAAAGTAAAAATCAACAAACCACATATACAAAACATATATGCTCTTAACACCTGTTGGATTTTCTATTGCATAATTTCAGATTTAATCCAGAACTTCCTACTGATAAAACTATTTGAAAATATAGTCAGTAAAAAAAATTAGCCCTGTTAGCAATAAAAAAATCCTTGTTACTCATAAAAAGCAAAGTCTGCTTAACATTGAATTGTGAAATATATTTCTTAGTAGAAGTTTCAAGGCATATGTACAGTGGTAGAGATTAACCTGATATCGACAGAAGAAGGATAACCTGTGTAATAGTGTTGGAAAACCTGGCTACCCGCATGTGGCAGGTTAAATCTAGAGCTGTGTCTCTCACCATGTACCAAGCTAAAGTCAAAATGGATTAAAGAGCTAAATGTTAAACCAGAAACATTTAACCTGCTGGAAGACAAGATACATAAAACTACTAAAGTTATATACAGAGGTAAAGACTTTCTGAACCGAAACCCAGTTGCAAAGGAAATGGTTGCAAGGATCAGCAAATGGGATAACATTAAATTGAAAAGCTTCTGGACAGCAAAACAAACAAAATCAACAGAGTGAAGAGACAACTTACAGAACTTGAAAAAATTGTTGGCATTGATTCCTCAAAGGACTAATATCTAGAATATTTAAAGAGCAAAAAAATTAGACCCCCAAATAAAGGGCCCAATCAAAAAATAGGCAAGGACAATGAATACACACTTCACAGAACACGAAGTAGAACTGGCCACTAAATACATGAAGAAATGTTCAACATCACTGGCCATCACAAAATGCAAATTAAAACAATCTTGTGATTCTGCCTTACCCTAGAAAGAATGGCCATCACTAAGAAATCAAGTAATAAATACTAGACAGGCTGTTGGGAAAAGGGAACCTTCTACACTCTTGGTAGGAGGGCAATTTAGCACAGCCACTGTGGAAATCAGTGTGGAGATTATCAAAAAGCTAAAACTAGAAATGTCACATAACCCAGGTAGCGCCCTTCTAAGTATCTTCCAGAAAGAGTTAAAGATGTCATATTTTAGTGATACATGCACACCCATGCTTAGGGCAGCACAGTTCATACTAGTTAAATCTTGGAAGCAGCTCATACGCCCATCAACAGATGAATGGATAAAGAAAATGTGGTCTTTCCACACCATGGAGTACTACTCTGCCAAGAAGATAAGCTCGAGTCATTTGTAGGAAAACAGAAGAACCTGGAGACCATGACATTAAGTAAAGTAAATCAGACGCACAAGCTTAAGTAGTGTAGGACTTCCCTCATGGAAGAAACTCAAAGCAGCAATAAAGAACAAAATGAAAGATATATACAATCAGATGTGGGAAAGGAGATGGTTCTAAAAGTGGGAGAGGATCGAGAGATAGAATAGAATGGTGATGCGATAAGGGATGGGAAAAGGGAATTGGGACGTCTTATGCACACACACCAACTCCACACAAGGAGTACAAACATTATGATTTGTGAATATGTACCAAGAAAAAAAAAAAAAGAAAACAGAAGGGGATGGAGAGCTTGGACTGGTGAGGGAGGGGAGGAGAAAAGCAATTAAAGTGTGTTATGAACACCCAGCAACATCCCACAGGGCTGCAAACATTATGTGCTACACAATTGTACAGTAATAATAAGCTGAAATTTTAAAACGGCCATGAGAATCAAGTTGTGATGTAAAAAAAATTTATGGTGAAGAGAACAAACATCATTTACATATGTAATAATCACGCAATCTGAGAATTGAAAACTATTCGCCAACCTTTGTGTGCATTTTATTAAGAAGAAAATATTTCTGCTTGCTTGTTTATATTGAAATTATATGTGAAAAAACACATGTTGCTGTGTTTATACCATTAGAATTTGTAGAAGAACGCACGGATTGTAAGTCATTTACAATTAGTTTTGCTTCTCTATTTGCCTTTCATTGGAGACTGGATGGTAGACAAAGATGTGGGGAACAGTGTTCTGTGTCCCCAAATAAGGGAAGAGCAATACTCTTTAAAAACTAAAGTAATGGGGTGAGGGTGGCATTCTATCGGGAAAATTGTGACTTCCCCAGATTGGGTCTGGGATGGACAATCAGGTACATACTCTCAACATCAGAGGGCACTAAATTTCCAGATTCTTTTCAGGGAGCACTTTTAATCCATGATCGAAACAGCAAATGCTTCTTTAAAGTCTCAACAGTCATTCCTTTAAGAAATGTGCTTCTCCAAGAGCACAGCACTAGAATTTTCTTTATAGAAACCCAGGTGCTCATGAAAGTCTCTTGGGCCAGGTTTATGTGTCAAAGGGAATATCTAAGTCTTGCTACTTTAGAATTTCATGTTAATTAGTAATATTCAAGCTGGCAAAGATGATTTTTTGTTGTTGTCTTTTTTTTGTTTGTTTGCTACTTTTGCAGCAGCTGATGTTTGTTACCTTTTATTATAAAAGTCCTGGCCAATCCTGATTTTCCTTTAAAGAATTTCTTGACGCTATTGAGGAAATGTCAGAAATAATGAAGAAAAATCTTAATGTGCTGTCCAACTGAAGTCCATCTTTTGAGATGAAAAACACTCATAATGAAAATGAGTTGACAGCTTACTTGATGATATTTACAGCTGGATATGACGTCAATCGGAAGGAGAGTACAGATCAATTTTAATGGCAAGCTGCTAAGCATGCTTATTGATCTGGCAGCTTGCTACTCTACAAATGGCAAAGACCATTAATATGCTAGCACCAGGGACATGGAAGAAGCATAAAACAACAAGTGACTTTGAGCCTTAAAGAAGATAATTTAAGAGTGCTGATTTGATGATCACAAGGGAAAGTGTGAATTCATGATTTAACCCCTAGTCACTACCTCTCAACTAAAAATTGATTGCCATCCTAGGAGTCATATTTCATTTGAGAAAAATTTAATATATTTCACAATTTCCTCTTTAAGCCCTTTGTTTTAAGAGGCACCATTTTCTGTCTGGCTAATCCTAAAGTAGATTTTTTTCTGGAAGAACAGAATCAATTCTGCTGGAGCAGAGAGACCACGTGGCTACAACATGAATCAAAAGCCTATAAGGATATCTTGTGTCCCCTGTCTGCTTCCGTATTTCCTTACTATCCTACAGAACAATAACACTGGTCCCTCCCTGGATTATAAAAATGGATGGATCATGTCCATTAAGTGTTTCTCACAGACATCTATTTTAGGAACCAGTAAAAACTATCAGTAGTACCCCCATAGTAGTAGTCAATATTACAAATATATATCACTTGAATGTGGCCACTGCTATTGTAACAAAACTTTTCCTCATCTGGAAGAGATATGAATATCCTTCTGCTCCCCAAATAAACTTTTCATCCAGACATCTTGCATTGTATTTTAAAGTACCTAATGGAATCTCAGCAAATGGATGTTAGGTGGGCTGTCTGCAGTAATGAACTCTGTAACCTCTAGAGATGCAGTACATCTGCTCAGATCAAAATGTGTTGTTTATAAAGCTCCCACACTCTGGAGACATATGTACAGTACCAATGTGAAATAACAAGTTTCAAACTCTTCAAATGGTTCCTAGTCAGCCACTAAAGAAACACAGCATGGAATAAATCCTGTAAATTTCAAGTCTTTAATAATAGTATCTGATGTACAGAGACATGTGAGATACATGACCATTGTTCAAAGAGAAAGAGTGGTAAACGTTACCCTCAAGAGTGTTGTGCCTTCCTTCTAAGTGGCCCACTAAGGTGAGAAGAGAGAAGAAAATCAGGACTTCACTCTAATATATTATCTCTTAAAAGCAAGACTTTTTCTTCTTCCTTTCTGAATGCTGACTGATAGGTTAAATTCCAATTTCTTTCTTGTTTGTACAAGAAAGAAAAGACAACTCACTTCGCCAATATGCAAATTCTCAATACCTATGGTGACTGCAGGATGATAACCTTCATAAAACATTTGAACCTGCAAAGCCATTTATAATTCTTGGTACTAATCACCCAGAATGAAAAGGCAGCTTTAAATAATATACTTAAAATATTGTCACTGCTCAGTTCTTTTTTAAATTTCAATTCTACTTTCTCCTGCAAATTCTTCCTATAACCTTACTCATTAGGATGGTTTCTTCACTTTGTGGAAAATTTTAGGTAAAATAAATTCTGTTCTTAAAAGCATGTATGCTACCAATACATTCTAGATGAATAAGAACAGGGAAGAAACCTCTAAAATATAGCAATAGAATTATTTTTAATATTCCTTGTTACAAGAGAATTCTTCATGGGATTTATTAATATTTGCACTATTTAGCAGCCCTCAAAAAGTCACAAAGTTATGAAAAATAATGCATTTGAGTAGCTAAATAATTCAACAAAAATTGGAACATGAAATACATATTTCATATATTAAATGTTAAAATAATTAACATTATTAAAAGTTTTAAATATTAGTAAATGTTGAATTAAGTACTTGAAATTTAGCATTTTCGAAAATATAGAAGATGTTGAAATTGGAAAGTCTCAAATAAAGTGACTGACATTGATACTGTGACTAGGAGTGTTTTGGGTGAAGGTAAACTCCCGTGATTGTTGAAGGATGACCTCTTGCCGTAGGAGCTACCTTCCTGGGGAAATCAAACACACACACACACACACACACACACACACACGCGCACACACACACACGCGCACACACACACACACACACACACACACACACACACACGCACTGAATAAAATGGCCTTAGCAGCCTAGAGCCAATGGCTGACTCTTGGCAGGAGAGTTGTATAGTAGATCAGCTCCTTCCCTCAGTGTAAAAGACTGTGTCCACCATGCAATTTATGCTCCAGAATCCTCTGTGGAATCAGGCTGTCAACCACATCCTTGCTTACATCCTTTTTCTCCTGTATCCTACTTCCTCCTTACTTTTCTCCTGAGAGTTTTCACTTAATAAACAACACATCCCTAAATGCTTGTCATAGGCTCTGCTTCTAAAGAACTTGAACAAGATATGAAATGAAGTGTTGGAATTGCCAAACACAAGAAAAATCATACTTATGATGTCATTTGTTACTAAATAAAGCTTTAGTAGCAATTTCATTTTGTCTAATAAACAGTTTTGGAAAAGTGTTTGAGCAATTAAATGATAAGTGACTGAACTGTGCACATTAGAATTCAAATTTTCAGTCTGAGAAAGTTATACTTTCTGTGGGACCTTACCTTCAGACCAAGCTTCCTGCTATCCCATAATAGCGATATTCCAGCCTATCTCTGCTCAAGGGTATTTGCAGACTCAGCCTATCAGCTCAAGCACCCCCCACTTCACTTAACCTGTCTCGTTCAGTACTATCTTGTACTCTTATTATCAATAACTTCTAGAACAAGGCCTTATGAAGTACTTTATGCAGGAGAAATTATTAAGTACTTGTTAAATCTATTCATCTGATGGTATGAATTAAAAATTGAGATCTCAGAAAGCAGGGAAAGAAAAGTTTATTCAATAATTGAACAGCTAGAGAAAAACTCTAAAGTAAGAGCTAAGAAAGACTCATTCTAAATGGCTCCAGAGAAAACCAGACAGGGGGAAGGGATGCCAGTGTTAAATTACCCATAACTTCTTTCAACTTCCCCAAAAGAACATTTACTTTCCTTCAATTCACATTTGTAGCATAGAATTTGAGTTTCTTTGATAGGGAATGAGAAAACAATGTAACTAAGATGTGTTATGTACATGTACCAACTCCCCAGAAGAAATGCACTACAAACATGTACTAATTAAAATGAGAAAATAAAAGAAAAAAGAATCCAGATTACGCTACAGTGAGCTCAGAAAGAAAGTAATGTCTGGGAACAGCAGAAAGGGTGCAAGCCATAGGCCTAACCAAACTGTATAAGTTTGAGGTCAACTTGAAAATATGAAATAAAGATGGAATTTGCAACTGGTGGAAGTCATAGCGCCAAAATTCAATGTACAAGAAATATACATGCTCTTATTTTCCTATAAGCAAAGTCCATTTCTCTCTCAAGCCCTATCTCTTGATTCTATTGATTTACCCGAAAAAATAATATCATTCTTTGGAAGACTACTCCTCCTCCTCTTCTTTAAGATTGGTTGGTGTAGCAGATTTACGAAGATTTACAAAGGGCATTTTGAGAGGACATTGTGAACAGGAAGAGGATGACGGCTGGTAGTCACCCTGTCTGCTGTTGCACCGTCTTTCGTTCCTGTCTGCCAGGCTCCGTGCACCAGCAGGTTTGGATCTCACCGGAAACTGTGTGGCTGCCTAGGTGACTACTTTAGTCATCACCTCTTGGTTTATAGCACCTGTCTGGGGTGTGTGACCACGCCTTAAGAGTTTACTGACCTGTCTACCAGGAATCTGCACCTCTTCTCCTTCTCGTTTAGGGGAATTTTCTCTGGTTATAGGGAAAATCTGTCCTTTTCTCTTCATGTTTGCCTCAAAACACTCTCCATATCTTGCATTTTCAAGTGTCTGTAGGACCTTCTGCTTGTTGGGAGATGTCCAATTCCATCTGCTATACAGTAGTAGATTTGCTTAAGGAAAAAGTGTATCTTTTGCTCTTGTCCTCTTTATTTATTTTCTAAGAATCATATGTATGGCCTGTGCCTTCACCTACCAAATTTATCAGTTGAAATTTTAATCTCCTTTGTGAGGTTTTTGGGTCAAGGCTGCAAGACCTTCCAGAATGAGCTCAGAGTTCTTATAAAAAAGAACCCAGAAGGACTCACCCCTCGCACCATGTGCAGATACAATAAGAAGGCACCACCAGTGGGCAAAGGTCCTTCCTAAACACTGTATCCATCAGCACCCCAATTGTGAACTTGCCAGCTTCAAGGACTGTGAGAAATAAGTTTCTGTTTTTTATACCACGTTGTGTCTCAGTCTATTCAGGCTGCTATATAAAAATACTGCATAGTATTTTTGAAAACAAATGACCCCATTCTCTTTTTATGTAAATGATTTCTGAAACCCAGTGATAGCTTGAGTGTTTAAGAGATACTGATTCAGCCTTCAGACAGTACCAACACCGTCAAGTCTAGAGTCATTTTCAAATCAGTTTTAATAGTTGTATGTGGCAGAAATCCAAACCCAAGCTATATGTGATAAGAAAAATCCTTTTGCAATGTATAAAATATCATGTTTCATCCATGGAATAAGACAGGTTTTTTTTCTTTTATAAACTGTTGAATAGAAAAGTTTTTGAGAAATCCTAAGAGATGGAATAGAACCAAGTGGAAAGTCAGTCCCTTTTCTTTTTGATTTATTTCAATCTCGTTTCGCAGAGACAGCCATTGAGACAAGTGTTCTTCATGTCAACTCACTAAGGACTGACTGCAGTCATCGGAAAGTCACAATAATTGATTTCAATAATTAATTCCTGCTTGCCGAAGTAATGTTGCTTATGCACTCTTCCTCAGGCCCCAGTTAAAAGGAACTCAGAGGCAGGAGTGCATAAACAGCTTACATTACTTTGGGGAGCTAAAGTCCCCTAACATACTGTAGATTTGGGAAGAGCTTTTAGGCCCGAGGCTATTTGAAGTTAATTCCTGTATGGTCCCTTGTTACCTCATGTTGTGCGTGATTTTCTAAGCACTTCAGAGGAGTAGAAAGCAGAGTAGAGAGCTAGATATCTTTGCAACAATTGATCTCAGCTCAATCAAAAAATCCATCTTTGCACTGTACCAAAAGTTCTCTCAAAAGAGGAAAGAGTCTAGAAGGTAGAGCATTAGCAGGAAGAAGAACTGGAGGTAGAAAAACAAAGACGAATGTCAAGAGGAAGCCAAAGTGGAAAATTCTGCTTTGGAAATGAAATGTTCCTGTTCTCTTTTCACTTACATGGTTTCTAAAGCCCAAAATATTCTAGCTACAGTTGAAAATGTTAAAGTGGAGTCATTCTCAAGCCCACTCAGAAGGATTACATAGGTCTGTGCTATGTTGTTTGCCTAAGACAAACAGGAATGAAACTGACTTCATATGACAATAATTTATTATTTCCTCTAATCTATTTCTATATATCTTTAAAATAACATCTTATATGCCTCAATACAACCATACAAAGTTAAAACTGAATTCAGAGACAATGTTTAGAATATCATTAATAGAAAAGCTGTTACCAACATCTTTATCAACTTAATACAAAAAACCCTCCCCACAGATTATAAACCCAACTCTTTATTCAAAATGCATCACAACACAGACTTTACACTGATCAAAGAATTTACAACCCCAAACTGATTGCAGTGTCAAGGTCTTATTTTAACTTAAGGCCTATAGAGGACTACAAAGCATTAATGGAAGGCAGGCCCTTATTAGACGTCAGCCCATGCGCAGCCATGGCCAGCCAGGTACAAGAACCAACCCCTTGTTACTACCTGGTCCCAGGGTGATAAGGTTCCTGATGTAAAGAACAGATTAAAAGTGAAACTAGGCCAGCTGTTTTTCCTATTAGATGGATTAAGTCAGACCAAACCTAAAATTAGGAAAACACACAAGGCTGATTTACTGCTGCCTTGGGATTGGAGCTGTTCTGGAGCCAGGCCGGTGGCTGCAGAGCTCAGTCTCCACTTATTAATGGGGCTGAGAGAGCAGCCAAACCTCACCCCTGACTGCTCTAAAAACGCTGAACGGGGACTCCAGCCTGGTGATGAAAGCTGCTCTCTGAAAGGGAGCCCTCAGTAAAAACAACATTAACATCTACTTCAAACACAACTGATGGCAGCAGTGACAGAGGGAAAGACTACATTCACTATCTTTCTCAGAAAAAAATTTCCCAGTAAAAGGACCAAATCAACCTAGTTCAAGTGATTTTTCTTGTTCCTAATAATATATTCTTACTATGATTAAAAATTCAACTTTACTCAGACTCGTGTAGGCCAAGCCAAGAGAGCTCAACCCTAAAGTGTTTCTTTGCATGCTGTGCTCGGAGTGCCCAGTGGAATATTACTGCCTTTGGAGTGAGACAACCTCACTGCAGTGAGGAGAGACTGCGCTTAACAAAACGAAGAGTCACTGTGCTCAGAAACTCTGTCACAACAACGACTCCGTTGGTGGCAGCGTGGCAGCCCAGTGAAGCTACTGGCCAGGAACTCAACCCAAGGAGGAAGAGCTGTTGAAAGAGTAGCACATCGTCTTGAAACAGGGAAACTTAAAGCGTGAGCTCTCAGACAGCGGAGTAGGTGTAACAGCACGTCCCTGGCCCAGGCATACTCTTCCTCCACAGGTAAATCTCTTCCTAATTCTCTTAAGTTTTTCCTATGCTAGGTGCTTTTAATCCTCTCTAAATTAGTTTTGGTATTGCTGTTTGTTGCACATGCTTTTATTTTATGGGCTCAGAACCAGCTCTAATGCAATGGAAAGAATATATGGGTATCCATTCAGACCTGAGTGGGAGCTCCTGTGCTGCCGCAAAACGACAGTGACTTCAGGTATATCACATGAGCTCCATGAGACTCAGCCTTAGTAGCAAAGAATTAAGTTCTAGAATGGTTATAAGAGAGAGGTACGATAATGCCTGTAAGAGCGGTGGACCTTTGCATAGAAACTCAGTAAGTTTACATCAATCAATTCCCTGCCCATCTCCCATACATTTGCATTATTCTTCCAGTTGCCAGGAGAAAAAGTTGCTGAAGACCATAAAATCTGCCTGAGAGCTGGCAAGGAAGCAGACCTAAGTCTCCAACTTAGGCCATTTCCACAGTCCTGGGGACTTCTGAAAAGAGTAACTCATTCTTGCTTTTGCATAGAGTATGCTAATGATTTCTGAAAAAGTATTTTTAGTCTTCAAAAATCTGCAATTAAATAACTACTCTCTTTCTGCTGATCAGGGCTGAGACATAACTGGTTCCATCAGATAATCAAGGAGGTTCAGATCATATGATGCTTGGAGAGAGGGGAAAGTAAAGAGGTAAGTCTCAGTGGGGGAGGAGAGCGTGGCTGGAAGTTAGATGCCTGGGGTGGAAGGAGGTGAACCTCACAAACATGTTTCCTTGGGAGTGAAGAACTAGCCAGTGAGAAAAGTACAGGGACAATGAAAAGAGAAAATTCTTTCTGTCTCTCTCTGTCTGTCTCTTACACACACACACAAACACACCACACTGATTGGGTGTTACTTACAGTTTTGCCTTTCCCGTTGCAGTAGACAATTTCAAGCAGTAAACTCTATAGGTGAAGTAAAATGATACACAAGATACTATACTGAAATTTTTACTTTAAGAGGACAGTTTGGAAATCTATTGTATTCATAAGCTGTTTGCCAGACGATGGAACAGCGCTGCTGTTGGAGGAACAATCTTCGCCTATTGATAGCATGAAGACTCCCAGAAATCCCACTGTCTACTTCTTATGGTGAGGGGCCACATGGAGCAGATAGTATGGAAACAGGAATGTTTGTTGAACCTGAACATACTAGTGTCAGCCTCAGGCTAATAGTCAGGCACACCATTCTGAAGTATTTGACCTTATAAACTATTTTTATTTGTAGAATTCAAGAAATGTGATCTATTGTAATATAACAGACTATTACAAAAATAAACATGGTTAATGTGTGGTTAGACAGTAGCAGTACCCGGTAGTAAAATGGCTGTGCTATAATAAACTAGTGGTGCTGGCGTCATTTAATGAAACTCAAATTTATTTGCCTTTCTAATTAGTTCTAACATTTAGAATGATTCCACAGACATCGGGGAAGATATTTCTCCCTAAAGAAGGAATCTGTCACCAGACATTCCAAGTTAAAGCAAACATGGACTAAAAGCATTATAATTTGTGATTTCACTTGTACTTAAGTCTAAAATTCAAATTCATGGAGCCCCATCTAGCTAATAGAATTAAGTAAAAATGTATATCCACTGTCAGAATACTTCACCCAGTTTTGCACTATGGCCTTACAAACAAACTTGTTGAGTGTGAGACAGAGGCACTTGGGTAATGAGCGAGTTGGGCCGTGTATTTGTGTATTTGAAAAGGAGCTCTGTGAGACTCAGTATTCCCAGCTACAGTCTCCTTGAGGACAAACTTACCCCATCCATAAGGGAAGACGTTTTCTACTTGCTTTAAAATGTGTGTTTATAAAGATAGATACTGTATCACAGACCTAAGAAGACCTTTTGTAGACAAGTTCTCTCCCAAACCACATTTTCAGTGAAGCATGCTGAATAGCCTATGGCCAGCTAAAATGACATAGACATTTATTTAATCCTTTGACATAAGATTCTAGATTTTAAAGACACATGATGAAAAGTCCGAGGCTAACAGACACATTCTGATGAGATAGCCCTCCCATTAACAATGTAGTCCTATACTGATCTTTAAAAGTAAATCACTGTAATAGATGAAACTTTTGGTATTCACCTTTATAAAAATTTCTAATTATATATCAAGTTTTACAGAGGCTGCCGCTTTTGTATTTATTTTAGAGCTGTTGCATCAGTAATCACAAGGCTCTGGGATCTTGAGAATTACCTCCTTGTCTTCCTGTCTAGAGACAAGACTATATTTAACCCAGAATGATGTCTATTCACACTGTTTCTTAAAATCTCAGAGGAAGAATGTAGGTTTTAGATTATCATGGTAACTATGCAATATCTGTGAGTAATATATACAACTGCCTTTTTATGGCTACTGCATTAAGGGTATTTCCATTCATTCCATTTTAAATTCTATTCAAATGTAAGTATGAATTCACCATTAGATACATACATAACCTATGAAACTCAAAGGAGAATAGAATGTCAAAGAAGGGAAATTGTTCTACATGAAAAGCTTGTTATATTATGTTGGCAGTACTAAATTGCTAAATTAATAAAAATATTCAGGTGTAATTCTCACTTTATGCAGTAAAATATTTTGAAAATGTCTGTAAAGTGAATCATATTCAAAGCTTTTCATTTAAAGAAATCATACAGTAAATACTTTGATAAAGGAAATAGTTTTTCATGAATCCAAGTGTATATTTGCCTACACTGACAAACAGCTGCATTCAAGTTTATTTTAACAAGCTGTCTGTCATACGAAATTGTACTGAGTTCTTCTCCACTGGACGAACAGCCAGGTAAATTTTCAGCTTGATACAAAAGTATTACAAAATCATTGTCAAGTCACTTATTTTTCACACAGTATAACATCATACGATACAGAGACCAAAAAATGGGAATAAAATAAAAAGTAAATCCTCCTTTATCATTCACTGAATTATGTCTCTCATATATTAAATATATTACACTCAAAATTAAAGCCCAAAACCCCAGCACCTCAGAATGTGACAATACTTTGAAGTAAGACTGTTAAATACACGATTCATTAAAACGAAGGTTGTAGAGTGAGTAGAATGCAGTCTGACTGGTATCTTTATTTAAAAAAGGAAATCTGAAAACGAGGGATACCCAGTGATCCCTACACATAGAGGAAAAGCACAGGAGGCTGCAATGAGTGAGAAACCACACGGAGGGGACTCGGAAGGAGCCAAAGCTGCTGACACCTTGACCTTGAATGTCTGGCTCCAGAAATACAAGGCAATAAGTTTCTGTTGGTGAGACCATCTAGTAGTCTGTGATAGTTTGTTATGGAAACCCTAGCAAATACTCTTTCACATCCATTCCTCAACCCACAAGCTCCCCTCCCTGAATGCAACCACCTTGAATACTTCTTTATTTTGAGCCATTTTTAAGCAATAAACAGGAAAATATAAAATAAATGCATTCATCTATAATAACATCCACTCCATTCTAAATCTTTTTTCTCTCAGTAATATATCTGTATGATCATGTCATATCAAATTTGCTATTTTATGACTGCATGATTTTCTACATGTGACTATATCATTTATTTAACTACTCTTTTTTTTTCTTTTTTTTTAATTTTAAAGACGAAAAAATGGAGACATACGAACCAGAACAAGCCATAAACAATATCGAAAATACAAAATTATACAGAACATAGCAGGGAATTAGCCCTGGATGCTGTATTACATAATGTCATCTTCACACTAGCTAACACACAAACATTAAAGGAAATACCAAATTATAGAGAAGATAGTAGGGAATCATCACTGGATGCTGCATAACATAAAGTTATCTTCACTTCTGTTAATACAAAAACGATTGAGGAAATACAAATTATAGAGAACATAGAAAGGAATTAGCTCTGGATGCTGTCCTATATAATGTTACCTTCACATGTTACTCAGTTACACAGATGATGGCCCATTTGATCATTCAATTTTCTCCTCCCTCATCTCCGTTGCCCTACCTCTCAATCAGTCATCTTCCCTGTGATAATAACTGTATTCCTGGGTTTATCTATACCCCTGAACTCTCACTTTGGGAAGAGATATAGCTGCCTCAGACTATACTATAGCATACATGGGTGTATACAAACTGCCATGGTCGGAGGTAGAAAAGCACCTATGCTCACAGTGGACTGCCCAGCTCCGCCCCATTAACTACTCTTAAAATTAAAGTTGATTCCAATATTTTATGTAATGGTACAATGATATTGGTACTTTGGTCTCATTTGCATAAATGTTTTTGGAATACATTTCTAGAAGTAGAAATGCAGAGTCATGTACTAATAAATATTTTTAAAAAGATATGTGTATTTTAAACTTATGAATTATTGGTAAATGCCCACCATAGAAAGTGTAACACTTCAGACTTATGCAAAAATGATTCATGAGAATATTTATTTCCCTATATTATCACCAATATTTGGATGTATAAAACATTACATAAAACATACATAGTAGCACATCATAGTTTTAATAGTATTTCTATTATTATGAATGAGAATAAGCTTTTAAAAATATTTTAAAGCACCATTTGTATTATCTTTTCAGTAAAATGTTAATATTTCTCTCACACTGTTCTATTAGGTTGCTGGTAATTCTGTTAATTTCATGCATTCTTCATATGTTAAAAATATTATCCCTTACTCAACGATATAATTTGTGTTTACAAATTCCTTTTTGTGCAGTTTATTATTTGCTTTTGAACATTCTCACGATGCTTTTCCCATGCATATTTTAATGCAATCTTATCAATTTATTTAAGTTTCTAAATTGTGTGTCACATTTAAAATTATCTTCTTCACTCAGATTTTTAAAATCTCTACTTTCTTCTAGTACTTTAATGGTTTTAAATTTTTCATTTAAATCTCTCCATCTCTTTGAAAATTATCTTGTGGAAAGATAGAAAATGAACAACTTTAAAGTTACTCACTGCATGGTCTCAGCTCTGTGATTATGCCATCTTTTCCCCATTGATACACGGTGGCACATTTACTCTACATCTGTTGCCTTGGAGTTCATTGTTGAATATTTATTCTATTCCACTGACTCATGCACACATTCATTTCAATGCCTCAGAACTTAAATACTGTACCATTATGTGTCTGACATGTAGCAAGACACAAATCATCCTTTGCCTTTTCTATTTATGAATTTTCTTAACTATTCACGTTTATTTTTCAAAAGTATCTCTTATTCATTTAATTGTTTTTGTCTTTTTGAGGCAGGGTCTTGCTACACAGCTCAGTTTGGCCTTGAGCCCACCTTGTAGCCTACCCTGGTCTCAAACTCACAACAATCCTCCTGCCTTAGCCTCCGAAGTGCTGGGATTATAGGCATGCACTACCACGCCTGGCTTAAAAGCATCTTCTAAATTGGCTTATATGGGTTCTAAGAAATTACATGGGTTGCATTAAATATATAGTTGACTTTAGAAACAACTGATACCTAGATTATCAAGTCTTTCTATGTAATATTGAAAAAATCCCTTTCCAGTTATTGTATTTTTACAATATTTCCAGTTAGTAGCATGTTGGCATGCTCTTTCATATATATATATATATTTATTTATTTATTTATTTATTTATTTATTTATATCTTGCATATTTTTATTTTGTTTGTTACTAGGCATCTCACAATTTTGCTGCCTTTCTAAATGGAATATGGTATCTTCTGAAAAAGTTACTGCATTGTAAATATAAATATAGAAATCATGTTGAGACAGAAAGAGATTGACAATAAATGAAGTCTAATCAGAGGGTCCTCATACTTCTTATTCGCTTTTAGAACTAGTGGAGTTTCAATTAGAAATTGCCAATTGCAAAAAAAATTGTACCATACCAAAAGGGCAAATAATTTTAGACAGAAAATCAGTGAGTGATCAATTACTTGATACTAAAAGTAAGTGAGTAAATAAGTAAATAAGTAAAGATTTTAACAAATGAGAACCCATAATGAGGACAGATGAAGAAAAGGAGCCATGATAGACAATAAATTTCAAATAGTAGGTGAGGACAGTGAGAGACGCTACCAGGTAACAAGGGTATGTAGATGGATGCCTACTGTCTTTTGAAACTGAGAACAGAACCAAAAAATATGTTGTCCAGAACAATATCACAAAAGAGCATTAAACTAATTGAATGTAAACACTGGGGTGGGGTAAGGAGAGGGAAAGTGAATGTTCTAAACCTTGGTGAGCACAGGTAGCATGGAAATGGAAATGGATGGGAAACACAGAATTATCCCAACAGTTTCACTTTGTAGGATAAAGAGCTAAAGAAAAAGAGGATGAAATGGTATCTTGTTCCCAAAATAGATGTGCATGAATATGAAATCTGGAAGGAGATGTAACCATCAATTAAATGAAAAAACAGAAGAATTTCTGCATTAGCCATAGACAACAAAGAGAGTAAATAGTAGATTCATCAACTCTACAGAAATATGAAAAATTAAAAATAAGAGAAAAAACAGTCTAAATAAATATATAACATGAAATAACAGGCAAAAATTAATCAAATTGTCATTACACTAAATAGACTGAATCTCCCATTAAGCTAGCAACTATCAAATTCGATCTACAAAACAAAATCCAGTTCTATGTAGTTTGTAAAGAGTAATTCTAAATTTTTTTATTCTCTTTAACAGTTTGATCAATCTTGTATTCTTACATCTGAGCAACTTTGTGGAAGATAATAATATGTAACATAACAACCATTGTTAATTTTTATCATTTTTTGAAGCCCTGTATTATTTTTAATGTTTGAGCTTTGTTTTGTTTTTGTCTATGCTGCTGTTGTGTACTTACTGATTTTTTAAATTCTATTTGAAATAAAATTTTAAAAGAGTATACCTAAATTAAAAAGAATAATCAAAGAGCTACAAGGCACATACAAACCAAAAATGAAAACTGCATTGACATTCTTATGAGAGATGCTGGATTTTATCAACTCTAATAGATGTGACACACTCAAATTTTGCTCACATTAACATATGAATGAGCTAAATAAACTTCAGCACACTTTAGCTACCAGCTATTCCTCTCAGATGGTAGACCATTCCAAAATATCTGATATTTATGTACACTCAGACACAGACCTGGAAGTAATATTTACTTTTTTCAAACCTTATTTGAATATATGAGTGGAACAAAGGCACATGTTTTGCAGAATTCCCTGGTGTGTGTGTGTGTGTGTGTGTGTGTGTGTGTGTGTGTTTTGGAGGTAGGAAGGAGACTACCACACACAATCTTCTAAGTATACAAATATAATGTAAGCGGCAGTGCTCAGACCATTTCATTCTCATACATCTCTCGTATCCTGGTAATTGAAAATACTATGAAACCACCTTTGTGTTCTGATATTTTACTTATTCCAATTAGTCTAAGTCTTCTTTGTGACATTTAGCAGGTGCTGGATCCAGTTTTCATTTTTTTCTGGCTGCTCTTAAGGCATCTTTGAGTAGCTGGTCTTTGAGCATATCCCTGTCTTTTATTTCTGAAATTCTATCTTCACATTGTACACTCCTGCTGCCTGTACTTTCAATATAATATTTGATCTCCTGGGTTTTTGACTGAAACTTTTTCACAGACTTTAAATCTTTGCTAAACTGGTCATTCAGGTTTTGTATGATTTTGTTTAACTCAACTAGCTTTTTACTTGTGTTTTCTGAAAGCTTCTGGATTATTTTGGTTATTACTTGCAGTATCTGTTTAGTTATATCTTCTGTGATCCCATTAATTACCTCTTTGATGAGTTTTCTGTCCTCCTCTGTTATCCTTCTGGGTAACTCAAGGGTGTACCTTATGCTATTCAACTAAATAGCCCATGCATTGGCTCTTTGGGGAGTTTTTGGAGGCATTTTGTTGCCTTGTTCTATCATGTTTTTGTTATTTTTGATTGTTCATTTGTTTTGTGCTAAGGTTTTTAAACACATAGTTTGAAGATTTTGTTGCTACTATAGAGATCTCTTTAGTTAGTCACCTTTTATGAAGTACTTTGCTCACAGCTCACGATGGTCCTTTGCCTGTGCCCCAAGTTTCGACCTCCTCAGTTAATTTAGGATGAAAGGATGCAGTATAGTTGGCCCAACAACAAGCCCCTGAGAATGTACCCTAGTATTGAATACTGTTAATGTCACAAAGGTAATCTGGGTGTTAGCTTACAGAGAAAACCTGTTAATAGCAGCAGTTATATGATGTTCATAATATCAAGAAATCAGCTACAGTATTCTCATCCAAGACAAATTGGATATTAACATACCGTAACTAAACATGGGTCACCCTTAACTCTAGAGAAGAAATCTACAATTATAGTTTAAACATAAAGATAATGCATCTTTGAACCACAATTAATATATGTTATATATTATGGCTATATCTCCAGTACTGCTAGAATTCAAAGGTAATTTTATAGAGGATGATGAACAAGCCTTCATGGCTGTACTATTAAAGATATAAGGGATTAGGAAGCAGGAGAATGCAAGAAGAAAAATTTTAAACCTTAAAGTATATGATATGAGGAGAGAAAAGTTAGGCAAAGGATTCTATGGGGTGTAGAATGTTTATAGAGCTAGAAAAAGGTAACAACAAAACTGAAAAGAAATAGATTTTTTTAAAGGGAAAAAAAGGAAATTACATGGAGAATAAAAATAAGTAAAAAACTTGAAGAGAAAAATTAAAAAGGAAAGAGGAAAAAGAAAAATTAAGGAAAGGAAAACAGAACAAGGAAGTAAAGAAATATATAGAAAAAGAAACAAGGAAAAGAAAATTCTCAAACCCCAATGAATAAGAGAAGGAGGAAGAAGGAGGAGGAGGAAGAGAAGGAGAAAAAAGGAGAGGAAAAAGAAAGAGGAAAGGAGAGAAAAAAATCCAAAAAAATACAGATAAATGTTAAAAAGAAGAAGACAAAGATATTTCTCTTAGACTTTGAATGCATGGCTTCTTTCAAGGATGAATAATTGTGTGGCAGTGTCCAAGTCAAGCTGTGTCCCCACTCACACTGGTAGATAAAGAAAATAACCAAATCCCAGATCATTGCAGGCTGCAAGCACCAGCAGGCAGTAGGAGCAGTAAGGCAAGGGGGCCAAAGCCGCAACCTCAAATCCAGAGCAATCAAGCTGAGCCTGGCCTCTGGCTGTAGGAGCAGGGTCTGAGACCTTTAGCTCAAACCCCCTTCGGGGTTTCCTACCAGTCCACTTCCTGACCACAGGCTGTCCCTCCACTGCTGTCTCTTAGCTAGTCACTATGGGAACATAACAGTAGAAGCTCTGAGGCAAAACTATCCACTGGCTGGACTGAGTTCCAATTTCAAACATCAATCCTTCCCTGGAATGGCATCTGATCAAGCAGACTCTTCAGGAGTGAGGTGGGCACCGTAGTGGAGTTGCTCACCAGCTGTTGCCTGTGGAAAGACTCATCAGAGAGCAGAATCCCACACTGTCCCAGCAGCTCACAGCACCCATCACTGGTCCATTCTACTGCAGTCTTTCTTCGTAAGGCCTCCTGCGGTTCCCAGCATTCACTTTTTCTCTGCTGTTTTGTGGAGATTGACACCCTGTTGTCTGTTTTCCTGGTACAACTGCTCCCTTTCTCTGGTTTTCCATTTCCTCATCTTTAAGCCAGTGTGGGACTGCTGGGAAGGCTAGTGAGATGGAGACAGAGGGACTGGCTCATGGCTGCAGGTCTGGGTGAAGCACGGTAGCAACGGCAGCCAGAACAGAGCAGGCCCTGATCGATAGGTGCAGGCTGGTGGTTAGGAGAGGGGTTTCACGAGAACACTCGCAAAGTTTAACCTGTGTTGTCTTTCCTTAGGGAGAAAGGTGTGGGAACTGCTAAGTATTCCACACTTTATTTTTTGCTGGGATGGTTCTTGTTATTAGTCTGCTTCCCATTGCTGTAACAAAATAACTGATAAAAATGAACTGAAAAGGAGGAAATATTTATTGACTCATAGTGGCAGAGATTTCAATCCATGGTCTCTTGGCCTCTTTGCTTTTGTCCTATAGTGAAGCAGAATAGCATGGAGTATATCGTGGAGCAAAGTGGCTCACCTAAGAGAGAACAAGAAACAGAGATAAAGAGGAAGGCATGAAGTCCCAAATACCCTTTGAGGGCTCGCCCCCAGTGATCTACCCCGCCACCCTCTAAAGAGCCCACAGCCTCCCAGAAATGCAACCAGCTGAGGACCAAGACAGAAAGAGAGAGAGAGAGAGAGAGAGAGAGAGAGAGAGAAAGAAAGAAAGAAAAAGAAAGAAAGAGGGAGGGAAGGAGGAGAGGAGGAAGGAGGGGAGAAAGGAGAGGGAGGGAAGGGGGCTTCACAAAGAACTTTGAGATATTGACGAAGCATGGGAAAAATACCTAAGCTTGTCTTTATGTTATAGACGCCTAGGCTGTTGTCTGCTTTTCCACCAACAAAGCTCTTTCTGATGCTTCTCAACATCCCTCTGCTAGGCTGCAGGGCTTTATCCTCTATTGCATACACCAGGCCAGGGCACCATCTCTGACCAGGAAACATCATGCCAGTTTCTCTTCAAGCCTGTAGTAGTCCAGCCTGATTCTACCAAAACCTTCACAACAGTCATCATTACATTTCTATTCACAGAATTGTGTCTAATAAAGGGGAAGGGGAGAGAGATTAAAAGAAGTAGGAAATTAAAAACAGCTCACATAGCACCTAATTCTTTGACTCTTGGCACAAAAGATTATCCGTATATTATAACTTTGCTCTACATTCCAGCTCCAGCTACATGCACAATGTTGTTTGATTAATTGGACACAAACTAGCTAATTAAGCAAAGAAACAGTCCAATCTGTTGACACATGAACTTGACTTCTTCAGTCATTCAGAATCACTTGCTGTACTGAGTAAAGCCTGAAAAGTCATCCAGTTTCCAAACAAAGTTGTAGAAAGTTGTTTCCATGTTTACAACAATAAAAAAGATGAAAAATTGCATGAATGATTTTTCTTGAAATGATCCTAACACCAAGGTTGAAGGACAAACAACTAATTTCAACTCTAGAGAAAGACTTTACTTGTAGGGAAACACGAATAGACCCTTTTCTTACCTGGGAAGGACATTACCCAGCAGGAGAAGGGCTGCTTAGAAGATTAAGCTAGAAATGTTGTAATGAATTTTAAAGGCTGGTTGTAAGGTACTATTCTCCAAATTACCTGACAGAACTAAAGGCATACAAGGCTTCATACATTCTTACAGGTTTTTACTCATAGAAGGTCATAAAAAAAATCTAAGTGACTCCTGAGGAACCCTGTGTGGTGGCACCAGCTGAGGTTGGGAGTGGAGAACAAAAACGGTAAGAGCCTATTCCCGATGCCACTTTTCCTAAAGAACAAAAGCTTCCATATGCAATTGGAAGGGTATTAAAAAGGTAACCTGAAGACACTGGGAAACACCACACTGCAGCCGATGGAGAAAACGAATGAAGAGAAAAACCCCTGTCTTCAGAAAAGTGTCTGACTGTTCATTAGGTCTAGCACTATATCTGCACCTCCTTAATTCTGAGATGTTGTTGTATTAGAGAATCTCTCATTACCCCATCCATAACCACACTAAGTACTGAGGAAAAATAACAATGGACTAACGCTGAGAGACATGCAAGAAATTGACTGTCTCCTGGCAGAAGCACAAAGGGAAGAGTCAAAGCAAAGATGGCAAACAACCATGAGGGATCACATGGAGACATTTCATTTCCTGAAGGTAATCACAGTATAGTAAACTCCATACACAATCCAAATCTTGACTAGGTAAATACTCATGCTAGAGTCCCAGTGAAAGGAAAGGCATTTGCATCTCCAAGCTAAAAAATTTTAGCATTTACTGTCTTATATGACACACTTAGCTTCAACAAAAATATGGAGCATACAAGATTTAAAAAAACAAAAAGACTATGCAATGATCAGAAACAGATTCATATATGATCCCATGATTGACAGGGAATATAAAATAACTACCATTAATATGTTACAGGCGCCAATGAAAAAGATGGACAACATACAAGGAAATAGAAACTATCAGAAAGAATTGACTAAACTGTTACATATCAAACCCAGAACTAAAAAATTTTCTTTGATGGTCATATAAGTACTCTCGACTCAGTCAAAGAGAGAATGAATGACCTTGATAAGATAACAATAAAAATTTCTCAGTGCAACTGTAGAAAGAACAGGGGAAATGGAGCAAAAAATCAGGGTCTAAGAGATAATCTCACATGGTTCTAACACGTGCATAGTTGAAAAAATCCCAAAAGGAAGGCAAGAAACAAGAGCATGAGATAAAGGAAAACTATGAGACATAAGAGCTGAGGAAAGAAGTTTACAGATAAATGCTATGTTGTTAGAAGACACTGAAATAGTATCTGTAGAACTTCCTCCTTCTAAAGAGAGGAGCTTAATTTTTCTCCTCATCACAGCAGGTTGGACTTAGTTACCCATTACAAAGGGTTCGCGTAGGAAAAAACCCTCATTATCTGTATAGGGGTGAGACTGAGCAGATTTCACCTTAATCAAGTGATCCAAATTATTGTTGCCTTCGTAAGTCATGTTGATACCGTATTTTCCCTGATATGATAAGAAGTGCACTTTGCTTCTCTGATAGTTTTCCAGAAACCTGTATCCCTGTCTAATTATGAAAAAAAC
The DNA here is from genome assembly GCA_004027595.1 of Dinomys branickii. Classification (NCBI taxonomy): domain Eukaryota; kingdom Metazoa; phylum Chordata; class Mammalia; order Rodentia; family Dinomyidae; genus Dinomys; species Dinomys branickii. Next base: position 101,046 of record PVLD010001959.1, read on the forward strand.
AGCATATAAATCCAATCTGAGGGACATGCTATAAAATACCTAAACAATATTCTCCAAATCTATAGAAAACTAAAGGAAGACTTGAAAAAAAAGCCAAGATTACATGAAGAGACATGAGGATTAAATATATTGTCATATCCTGGATTTCATACTAAAGTACAAAAAAAGGTGGTTAATTCTGAATAAAGTTCTTAATTATATTGTACCTAAGTACACTTCTTAATTTTGACAAATGTATCACACTTATGAAGGATGTTAAAACTAGGGGACATTAAAGGGAGTGTACGTAGGAATTCTCTGTACTACCTCTTCAACTTTTCTATAAATGGAAAAATGTTCCAAAATAATCTCTAAGTAGGACTTCATATGATATATTCCTATCCATGCAGAACTTATAATACCTAAATTTCAGAAGTTACTTATATGTCCAACAAAGGATGAGTGGATAAAGAAAATGTGGTACTTATACAAAATGGGATACTACCCTGCCATAAAGAAGGATAAACTTGAGTTCTTTGTAGGAAAATGAATGTACCTTGAGACCATAATGTTAAGTGGAATAAATCAGGCGCATAAGCTTAAATATCACATAGTTTCTCTTATATGAGAAGCCCAAACTGAAAAGATCAAAACAAAAGATAGATAATAGGAAGCAGACAGAGAGATATTTTTGTAAATGTGAAGGGGACCAAGAGATGAATTGGAGTCTTCACTACCACAGCCCAAGCCTGCAGAGTGGAGCTGCTGCAGTGTATCTTACCCCCAGCTTCATGGGGTGAAGCAAAGCTCTTGTGCATTGGGGAGAGCCTGGTGCTTGCACAGCTGCCTCACATACAAAACCACGCAGACTTCTAACCCCACCAGACAACTGGAATGCTTGCTGATCCCCCTGTAGACTTCTAAGACTGAGAGCCTCAGGACTCCAGCTGGAGAATGCCATCTGAACATTGCCTCAGTATTGAAGAAATGCTGACAGGGCAGAGGCTTTACCACTCAGAATCTCACAATGACAGCATACTCTCCACATTGAATCAGCAGAGAAGTGACAGCATCCTCTTTAATGTCACCTGATTGCTGAGAAGCAGAAATTCCATGCATACAAGACAGTTCTGGCAGCATGCAGCAACTATTTCCGGATGCAGCTGACCCCCTAAAACTTTAAGGTTGACATGTAAGTTTGAAAACAGTGTGTTAGACTCCTGGGAAGATGGCGACTGGGTAAGCAGCAGAGAAAGATCCTCTTGGAGGATTGCCACCCAAACACTGGATTACAGCAACATCAAAAGGACTAGAAGGAGAGAAGCGGATCCCCTGGCCCCAGGAAGTTACTGAAATGAGAGTTGAGGCCATCAGAAAGAGCAAACCGTACCCCTCCCAGAGAAAGAGCACAGGCAGCTACCATGGGACAGTCGGATTTGAGGGCTGAACCAAAACCAGAACAGAGGGGGAGGCCAGAAAGGGAGCAGCAACAGTGAGGAGGTGCTGTGGAGACCTCAGAGTGCTGACTCCAACAACGGAGTGAGTGGCAGCAGAATGGTCAAAGCCTTTTCCACTGGCCACACCAGCCTAGCCACATTTGGACCTGCCCCTGCCTGGTGCTGGCCCACCCTGCATTCCTCTCCCACCACGGCTGTCCCCCCTCACCCTTTGTTCATTCCCTCAGTGCATCCAGACCACCACAGGCTCTGCCACTTTGGACTGGAGACCACACCTTGCTCACCCATGCAAGCTGGGAACCTGAGCCCAGCAACATGGAGCTGAACTTGGGCAACATGAGCCATGGGGCACAGAGTCACCACCAGGTGGGTGTGGAGTCATCCCTGGGGGCAGTTCTGCAACAGCTTGCAGAGCTCCTGGGTGTGTGCTGAGCCACTGCCAGGTGAAGTCCTGCAGCAGCATGGGGAGCCACTGCCCAGGTGTGCAAGGCTGTCACTGGGCACGGTCCTGCCTCGAGGTGTGGCTGGGCATGGTCCTGCTATGGGTTGTGTGAAAAACTACCACCAGGCACAGACCCACCACAGTGCACAGAGCCACTGCCAGTGTGTGAGAAGCCACTACCGGGTGCAGTCCTGCCATGGGGCACAGGAGAGGCTGCCACAGATCATATGGTGACCCTATGGGGGGCGCAGAGCTGCAGGGCCATGTGGTTCCACTGTGGAGATGCCCCAGGCCCCGAAGTCCCACCCCTGCCCAGGGATCCCTCTCCCTCAGCTGCTTCTCCCAATGCAGGCCCTCCAAGATCCTAGGCACAAGACCTGGAAGAGAAGAAACAGTCACAGGCCACCAAGAGCAGCCTGGTCAGCAATAAACTGGAAGGCTGAGGCTTGCTACTAATATGAACACTGAGAGGGACTCCATACAGCTTGCAAATACGAACTTTGTATCAACCCATAGAGACAAGATATATGAAAAACAGCAGTCCTGGAGATGGAGAGATGAAAACATACTCTAAGTCCTGAGAAACTCTTCCAATTGTCTCCCAAAACTAATAACTAAACTTAGTACACACCCTGAACTACCTCGGTGAGCACAAGTGAGGGAGACTTCACACCACTTATGCCCAACATCAAAGGATTCAAAATGAGAATTCAAATGCTCACAAGGAGCAAACAAGACTCCTTCCTGAAAAACAGCTCAGGCAACTGCCATAGCACAGTTAGAGGAAGAAGAGGAGGAGAAAGAGGGAGTCATCACTCCGTACACACCCTTGGCCCACTCCCTCATTCCTGTGCTCACAGCTTCAGCTTCGGAAGCCTATGCTCACAGAAGCCTCCTGACTCAGCAAGGGGAGAGCAAAGTTCTGAGAACTGGGCCAAAACTGGAGCTGAAAAAGCCCAGCCTGGAAGTCAACCAGGAAAACAGCAGAAAAGGATCCTCCCACAGGATTGCCACCCAGACACTGGACTATAACAACTTGAGAATGACAATAGGGAGACAGGGTAGGTCCCCTGATACCACGAAGATTTAGAAATGAGAATCAAGTCGGGGGACTCCCTGTAGGCTACATGGGGATCCTGAGGTCTTGGATTGGGGCCCCAGGAGTGCCTCGTAGTTTCAGAGCCTGGAGTTCTGTGGAGGCGACCCCACGGAATCAACCTGGCCTGCGGGAGTGCCTCATAGGGGCGGGGCAGAGAATGGCGGTCCTCGGAGCACCCCAAGGACTCAACTGGCCCCAGAGAACACCTCATTAGAGTGGAATCTGGCAGTACTCGGAGGCGACCCTGAGAACTTGACCAAACCTCCGGGAACACCTTGTTGGTGTGGAACCCTGCGGTCTGCAGGGGCCACCCCACAGACTGGATCAGGTCCCCGAGAGTCACTCACTGGGGTGGAGCCCAGCAGTGCTCAGGGGCCACCCCAAGAACTCAACTGGGCCCCCGGGAGCACCTCATTTGGGCAGAACCTGGAGGTCTGCAGGGGCAACCCCACAAACTAGTCTGGGTCCCTGGGAGTGCCTCACTGGAGTGGAGCCCGGCGGTGCTCAGGGGCCACCGGGAGAACTTGACTGGGCCCTCAGGAGTGCCTTACTGGGGCGGAGCAAGGCGGTCCTTGGGGGAAACCCCGAGGATTTGAATGGGCCCCTAGGAGTGCCTTGTTGTGGCGGAACTCAGTGGTCTGTGAGGGCAACCCTGCAGACTGGTCCAGGAACCCGGGAGCACCTTGCTGGTGTGGAGTCCCACAGTGCCCAGGGTCAACCCTGAGAACTTGACCGGGCCCCCTGGAGTGCCTCGTTTGGGCATAACCCAGCGGTCTCTGGAGGCAACCTCATGAACTGGTCCAGGTCCCTGGGAGCACCTCGCTGGGGCAGAGCCCAGCGGTCTGTAGGGTTGACCCGGCAGACTTGACTGGACCCCCAGGAGCGCCTCATTGAGGTGGGGCCCGGCAGTCTGCAAGGGTGGACCTGCAGACTGGACTAGACCCCTGAAGGCCTCAAGGGCTTATCAGTCATGTATGACTATAGTGTATTTCGTTCCCTGCCTATGTACCATCTCTGAGGATGGGTGCTTTTCCACCTAGTTCCATAGTAATTTGAGTGCACTCATTTTTGTTACAGCATAATCTCAAGCAGCCATGTGCCTTCCCAATGTGAGAGACCGAGGGAGTAAATAAACCAAAAAGTACAGTTATTGTCAAGGGGAAGATGATTGATTGTGTGGGAGAACAATGGAGATGAGGGTGGAGAAAGCTGTTTGATTAATCGAATGTGCCATCATTTGTATAACTGAGTAACAAAGGGAAGACATCATTTTGTAATACAGCATTCATTTTTAATTCCCCAATATCTGCTCTATAATTCTGTGTTTCCTTTATCGTCTATGCATTACACTGATTTATAACTGAGTAAGAAAGGTGAATATAACATTATGTAATACAACAGCCATTGTTAATTCCTACTATCTTCTGTATAATTGTGTATTTCCTTTATTGCTCTTGAGATAACTGAGTAACAAATACAAAAATGATATTATGTAAAACAGCATTCATTGTCAATCCCCTATTATCTTCCCCATAATTTTTATATTTCCTTATTTTTTGTGCTTTTCAAGTTTACATTCTTTTAAAATAGTAAAATAGGGCTGGAGGTACAGCTCAGTGGGCTAAGTGCTTGCCGCCGAGCACTAGGGCCCTGAGTTCGATCCCCGGTCCCGGAAAAAAAATAAAATAGTAAAATAAAAAAAGAGAGATGAATTGAAGGGAGGAGAAAGTTAAGGGAAAGAATTGAGAAGTGTTACTTATGTCCATGTACCAACTACCCATGAGGAATGCAATAATTATCCATGGCAAATAGGCAGTAGTAGCAAAATAAAAATTAAATTAAATGAATTCTGGTATGTAAAACATAGACATAGAGAAAGACGGAGAGGGAGAGCGACAGAGGCAGTGAGAGATGGAAAGAGAAGGAAGTGGCATAAAAGGACCCCAGTCTACAGAACGGGCTATTATCTTTACAGCTGTTATCAGGTTCTGCATAAGACTTTAATTTAAAGGTAAAGCTTGTTTAAAAGCATAATTTAGTTCTAGAGATAAATTCCTTAAAATCTACAAAATGAGGGAAATTCTTCTGTGTATTTGTTAAACCTTACTGGGATTACATGCAGTGTTAGAGACACCTCTAAGAATGCTCCACAGATGCTTCAAATCATTCATTTCCTGTAAACATACGGGGTCTACTCTTCCATCACTGTGTAATTTCTATTGACACTAATGGGAATTGGGCATGCATATCACTAAAATTTGGCCTCAAACAGACTGAAAATCATCACCATTGTGCAAAGCAACCAAACAAAGGAGGAACTAACTCCCTAAAACTCACATTCTACAGCCTCTTGTTGCAAAAATTCCAGTCATGGTGAGTTGACCTGTAGTAGTTTTACCACAGTAGAACACAAGAAATCAAAATAGGGTACATGTAGATATTATGTGTGTAGGGCATGGCATCTTGCTAAAGATAATAACATCTTTTCTCAAATATAACAGAAATAGTTAAACAGTTTTTAGTATGAGTGAACAAGATAGAATAACTAAAAGTTAGTGGCTGGTAATATATGTTCTATATTCTAAACACTTTTGTTCAACTCTCTAGAAATGGCTTTTTCTCAAATATCTTTTTATAATATTATTTCTCTAACTGTATGCCTCACACTAAATGTAAAATTTGTTTTCCTATTTAACATTTGATTACAACATGTGTCCACCAAGGAGAATCTTGAATTAGAAGAATTTGTTCACTGTACCGTTGTCCCATTTCCACATCAGAAAACATAATGTCGTTCCTCATTGTGAATCACAGCAGTATCATTCTGGCCAGGCTCCAAGATTCAGGGGTTGCTTCAGATCTCTGTGGGAGGTGGCCATTATGCGTTTGGGGAAAGCCACTGGGAGCTGGCAGGTGAGCCAATTCTATCACTGAGGAGAAAGTACTGCTAGTAAAGTCACCTTGTGACAAGTGTCTCCCTGCTGTGGGTTAACTTGCAGAAAGAGGGTTTGGAGAACACATAACAGTTCACAACAAGGAAATCAAACAAAATAAATTGGGAATAATTTGACACTGTTAAAATAAGGAGTGTCACCCACACTGCTATCAAGTGGGAGTTATGAAGAGCTTCTAGGGAGATTAAACATTTAGTTAGACAATAAAATAGCTTGTTGGTCAAACCAAAGACATTATTCTTAATGTTTAAACTGGTAGAAGCTAGTGAATAAGTCTTTTCAACAAGCAGGGCTGCCAAGGAGTAGTAACTAGCCCTTAGGAGGCATGCACATGTTCACAAAATTAAGCGCTAAGCAGAGGAGAGCAATGCTATAAAAGAGAACAAATAGAACATGGTGTTTTTACATTTTCCCTATTAAGTTGCAAGGAACTGACCAGAAAATGTATTGTACAGAAACATGGTTTTCTTTTCCAAATTCACTTGGCTTTGGTAGGCTGAACAAAAATATTTCCACATTATAGTTTTTCTTGTACCAAAATACTGTCATTCAATTTTCAAACACATTCTTCTTCAGTATATTCCCAAATGGTTTAAACTATATGTAAGGAATGCCCAGTGAAGATGAAAATTGTAGGAAACAGAACAAGCAGAATTATTGGCAGAAATTTGCAGTGTAGTTAAAGCATCTTCAATGCTTTTCTTTAACCTTTGTGTGTCTCTCTCCCACTTAATAATAAAAGTATCCCATGTATATTTTAGTTTGCAAGCGCCCAGTATTCTCATTCAGGATTTTATTCCACCATTGCACACCTACCTAAGATGAAGCCCCATTCTTCACCCCTTGTCCTTGTTTATTAAATTCTAGCTCATCTCAAAATGCTATTAGAGAGAAAACTAATTAAATGAATTCACACTAAAGTATGAATTATGAGCCTTGTAAATTGCTTGCCCTCTAAGGCAATACTTCTCAAAATGTGCTCTCTGGGTCCCCATACCATGCTAAGCACTTACACTTCTGGGCCCATTTATTGGACTAGTGATACCTCACAGTAACAGAATTTCACTCATGTGACTTTTCTGTCACAAAATTTGGAAAACTAATGACTTTGGAGAATTATTTTTAATATATCAATAACTCAAAAAGATGAACTCCAGGATTGTAAGAAAAGCAACAAAGGGTTTATTTCTTGGAAAGAGAACCTTTGACCCTTTTCAAATCACACCAGAAGTCACTGTCTCAGTGTGACCTTGGCCCTCGGTGAGGCTGGCAAGGTTATGAAGCTAGCACTGACTTAATTCCTTCAGGGTACAATGTGAATGTCCTTGAAATTAGTGAAGATCAGAAAACCAAGATTCACATTTGTCCTGGTCATACAAATTGTGAATTTGCAACACAGATTTGCAGACATAGAAAGGCTAAATAAAACCATAGCCTTCTGTCGCAGAATGATGTCATTAGATACAATAAAAGTAACTCATATTTGATTTCCTATGAGATACAGAGCACAAGTGAACAAGAGCAAAATATGTTAAATACATGTAATTCCATCTGCCCAAGCAAGAACACAGATTTTGGTTGGGTCAGCTGGGAATGTATTCCAAAATATATCCTGTGACTACCTGGGCCTATGCATTGGCCCATGCATTCTTCTCTCCTCTTCAGATCAAGCTTATCACTGCACCATCCAGCTTTAATGGTGTCTCCTTTACCTGGACCTCCAGTTTAGATTTGTTCTCAAAATTCTCCTAGTGTTTGATTGTGACTATAAAGAAATGTATTTTCTAACTTGTATTACTACTATGTGTGTTTGCATGCATGCTTTGATATGTGTATAGACATTATACACATATGGGTGTCTGTGCATATATTATACACTTTTGTATTAGTATAAGCATTCTTACTGGTATATAAAATATCTCCTACACATGACAATAAGCTTCTGAGGCGGAGCATCCATGCTGTGCTTGATGAATGGGACCTGCTGAAAGAAAGCAGATCAGAACAGGTTTCGGAGAGCGAAGAAAGCACAGTAATTAGGACAAAGGAAAGAAGGAAGGGAGAAAGTTGCACCAGATGAGGAAGGATTAATCTGGGGATTTTTCTACTGAAACATTTTTTAATGTTTATTTTGATTAACACGGGTGTGCAGTACCTAACGACTGCATCCCGTGTGCAGTGCTGGCCAGTAAACATAACGTATCCTAGTTCCCCTTTCGTACCCTTACCCCCTCTCTTCTTCTCTCCCTCTGTCTCTGGGTTCCCTTCCCTTCTGCAGAAGATTCATCTCCTTATTTTCCATTATCTATTTTATTTTACTCTTAAATTTATTTATATGTTGTTTCTCCTATTTAAAAAGATCCATGCGATATTTCAGCTTTTGTGTCTGATTTATTTCATTTAATATTATGGTCTCAAAGTTCATCTAGTTTCCCCAAATGACTTGTTTACATTTCTTTATCGCAGAATGGTACTCCTTTGTGGGTAAGTACCGCATTTTATCAATCCGTTTGTCTGTTGTTGGACATAGTGGTTGCTTCCAGTAGTTAGCTATTATGAATCTTACGGCCATAAGCATGGGAAGATATTTATCAGTATAGTATGATGTTTTTAATTCTTTTGGTAAGATACCTAGGAGAACATCTGCGTGAGATGGAATTTCAACTTAAAAGTATTTGTAGACTCTCCACACTGATTTCCACAGTGGTTGTGCTAGTTTGCATTCTCACTTACAATGGAGAAGGCGTCGTTTTCTCTCACAGCTTCATCAATATTTATGATTATTTGCTTTACTGGTCATAGTCATTCTTTCTGAAGTAAGATGGAATGTCAGTATTGTTTTAATTTGCATTTATCTAAACTCCCTGAAAAGACTCCTAGAATGAATAATCAAATTCAATAATGTAGGAGAATATAAAATCAATACATAAAAATCAAAAACATTCCTGCAACTTTTGGTTTTAAGAGACTGCCCATTCCATGAAGGTAGAGACCATCTATGCACTTTTTTCTTCTTATCCTATAGGAATTTACTTACCCTCCTTACACGGGTCTCCCTGAATTCATCTCTCGGTCACTTTCATGTCGTTGGGACACAACACTCAGCACTCACAGCTTAGAGGAGGAGAGGGTTACTTAGACCTACAGTGTGGTTCCCAGCTGGCCGGGTCCAAAGTAGAGAAACCATGGCAGGAGGGCCAGCTGGAGAAGGTGATCGATTGAGCCATGTGGCCAGGAAGCTGTGGGAAAGGAGCAGCCAGGGAATAGAACACACCCCTGCAGGTCACGTGTCCAAAGGCTCAGTTCCAGCCCGCCGCCTCCACCTGCTAAGGGCATATTACCTCCTCAGCTTATCGGCGGATGAATCCACTGTGTAATATTGTGTCTCCTTCATCTAATCACCTTCCACACTTGGGGGCCTTTTGGGAAACATTTTTTATCTAAACCGTAACACTTTGTGTAGGACATTTATTTTTCCAAATCAAGTATTTCTTTCTACCTTCATATCCACGTGTGAAACTAAACATTTATATTTTTTATTGTAAATTTAAAAAAAAGAAACTCATACAGAATTTCAAAACAAGATGGTAGGAAATTAACAATGGTTATTATATGATATATTGTTGTCTCCAAAGTAGTCGCTCAGATTACCAGGTACAGGCATACAAAATTGATCAATATAAGCACTAACTGTTCCTTTCAGTGAACTAATAGAAAATAGGAGTACAATCACCTTAACTGTCTTGTGTATATATATGTAGCTTTTTTTCTCCCTTCCTTTCTCTTTTCCACCATCCCAGTTCTTTCCTTTTGAGCAGTCTTTTTCCCTTTCATTATATAGATTGTACCTTTTGATCTTATTTACTCTTTCACATTCTTACACTAGGGAGACAATACGATGTTCACACATGCAGATCTGATTTAGTTCACTTATGAATATGCTCTCTAGTTGCATCCATTTACTTATAAAAGCCCAGAGTTTATCATTCTTCGTAGCTGAGTAGTGCTCCCTTGTATAAAAATACATGGTTTTATTCATTCCTTAGTTGATGGGCATTTGGGTTGTTTCCAAGATATAGCTACTATAAACATGGGTGCACCTATATCAATGTGATATGATGCTTTCATTTCTTCTGGGAAAATACCCAGAAGAGAATAGCTGGGTCAAGGGACCTCTAGTCCTATTTTTTTGAGGAATATTAACACTGATTTCCAGAGTGCTTGTGCCAGTCTATACTCCCACCAACAATGGAGAATTCCATTTTCACCACAGCTCCACCAGTATTTGTTATTGGTTGATTTCTCTATTTAAATCTCACATAGGAAAAAACTAACAAAATAACAACAATGAAGACAAAAACAATAATGATAGCTATCCTTTCTGGAGTGAGATGGAATCGCAATGTTGTCTTGATTTGCATTTCTCTAATGACCAATGACATTGAACATTTTTTCATACATTTATTTGCCATTTATGTTTCTTCATCTGACAAATATGTATTCATCTCAGTTGCCCATTGTTTGGTTGGGTCTTTGAATTTTGGGTGCTTGATTTTATTTTCATCCTTTATATGTTCTAGATAGAAGTCTGTTGTCTGAAGTACAGTTGACTACATTTTTTTCCCAATTGTGTGTTTTCTTTTCACTCTGTTCATGATTTCTTTTGATGTACAAGAACTTTTCAGTAAGATGAGATTCCAGTTGTTGATTCTTTGAAGTATTTCCCGTGCAGTTTGGTTTTTGTTCATGAACTCTCTGCCTGCCCCTGTGTCTTCAAGATCTCTACCTACTTTCTCTTGCAGCAGACTTAGTGTTTCTGTTTTAATATTAAGATCTTTGATCCATTTTGACTTTAGTGCATAGTGATATACATGGGTCTAGTTTTAGTCTTCAGCATGTAGAGAGCCAATTTTCTAGCACCATTTATTAAAGAGGCTATCTTTCTTCCAGTGAACATGTTTGGCCCCTTTATCAAAGATAAGGTGGTTGAGTGTGTTTATAGTTTTGTCTGTATCTTCTAATCTGTTCCACTGATCCTCAGGTCCATGATTTTTGTTTTTGTTTTTGTTTTTTGGGTCAGGACCATGCTCATTTTATCATGATAGTGTTTTAGTATAATTTTGAATCAGAGATTGTGATGCCTCCTGCCTTGCCTTTATTGGCCAGTATTGCCTTTGTTATTCTAGGTCTTTTCCAGTTCCAGATGAATTTTAGGAATATTTTCTCTAGCTCTGCAAGGTATGATAGTAGTTTTTTTAATTAGAATTACATTAAATCTTTATAACAGTTTTGGGAGTATGGCCATTTTCCGTATGTTGGGTCTTCCTATCCATGAGTGACAGATATCTTTCGATTTTCTGAAATCGTTTTTGAAAATTTTTTTCAGAATATTGTAATTTTCACTGTATGTATCTATTACTTCCTTTGCTAGATTGATCCCTGTATATTTCATTTTTTGGATGCTATTGTGAAGTGTGATTTTAGCTAATTTCTCTCAGTGAGTTTGTTGTTTGTGTACAGGATGCTATCAATTTTTGTTTGTTGAATTTGTATCCAGCTGTGCTACTGAATTTGTTTATTAATTGTAGGAGTTCTTTGGTGCAGGTTTTGGGGATCTTCCATGTAGAGTATCATGTCATCTGTGAATAATAATTTCATTTCTTGCTTTCTAATTCTTATTCCTTTTATTTTTCTCTCTTGTCTAATTGCTGTGGTTAATGTTTTGAGGAACTATATTGAAAAGAAGTGGTGATAGTGAACATCCTTACCTTGGTCCTGGTTTTAGAGGGCAAGAATTCAGGTTTTGTCCATTTAGTACTATGTTGGTTGTTGGTTTGTCATAGATAGGTTTTATGAGATTGAGGTAAAAACCATCTAGTCTGATTTTTTTAAGTTTTTTTTTTTTCACGGATGAGTGTTGGACTTTGTCAAAAGCTTTTTCTGCACCTGTTAAGGTGATCACATGGGTTTTGTCTTTGGCTCTGGTGATACGGTGTTATTACATTTATTGATTTGTGCATGTTGAACCATTGCTGCATCCCTGGGATGAATCCCATTTGGTAATTGTGTATAATCTTCTTGATGATTTGCTGCATTCTGTTGGCTAGTATTTAATTGAGTATTTTTGTGTCTAAGTTCATTAGATATATTGGCCTCTAGTTCTCTTTTTTGGTTGGGTCTTTCTCTGGTTTTGGTGTCAGGGTAATACTTGCCTCAATACATTTATTAGGGAGAATTGTTTCCCTTTCCTTTTCATTGATGAGTTTGAGGAGTATTGGTCTTAAATTTCTCAATTTATTATAGGACTTAGCTGTGAATCCATCAGGATGTGGGATTTCTTGGTTGATATGTTTTTAATTACATTTTCAATTTCATTGACATTGGGTTATTCAGAATTTTATATCTTCTTGTTTCAGTTTTGCTAATTTATATATACCTAGGCATCTGTTCATTTCTTCTGTATTTTGTATCCCATGACAGTTAAGACTTTTGAAATAGGTGTCTATGATCTTCCAACTTTCCACAGGATCTATTATGATTTCACCCTTTGTATTCCTTCTTGCATGAATTTGAGTTTTTTCTTTCCTTTTTTTAAATAAGGTTTGCTAAGATTTTATCAATTTTATTTATCCTTTCAAAGAACCAACTCTTTGATTCATTAATTCTTTATATTGTTTGTCTCAGTTGCATTAATTTCTGTTCTGATCTTTATAATTTCCTCCCTTCTTTGGGTTTTGGGCTTGACTTGGTCTTCTTTTTCTAGAAGTTTAAGGTGCAGCGTTAGACTCTTCCTTTGTTCTCATTCTGTTTTCCGGATGTGTGAGTTCACCACTATAAATTTTCCTCTGAGGACTGCTTTCATTGCATCCCACACTTCGCAGTAAGTTGTATTTGCATTTTCATTTGATTTTAGATATTTAAATGTTTATATTTGATTGTTCTGGGAGGTTAAGACACTCAAAACTCAGTTGGTCTTTATTAGGTTGCCACTGAGTGCCAGGTTCTCTTCTGAGTACCAGGGATAAAGCAGTGAATGAAATGGGCTGAGCTGCTACCACTGCAGAACTGATGTAGATACATCACAAATTTCACACCGTAACAAAGGTGAAGAAGAATGATTAAGAACAAGAGAATACAGACTGCTGAGGAAAGATGAGTTTACTAATGTTAATCTAAGGAGATGACTTGAACTGAGATATAAATGGTGGAAGAAACCACCGGGGCTGGCTGAGGGTAGCGCCCTTCAAGTAGGGAATGACGAGGGTAAGTGTCCCACCTTGTTCCTTGATGTTCAAAAAATAGCTGCAAGGATAGTGAGGCCTGAAGAAATGAATGAACAAGAAAATTAGAGAAGCATTTAGGGAGATCACGTGGAAGTTTAGAAGCCATGCTCAGGACTCTGAATTTCATTTCTTAATAAGAAGTCAGTGGAGATGTTTAGCAAATGCTTGAACTGTTCTAGTTCACAAGTCAAAGGAAGCACTCTGCCTGCCATAGGACCTGGGAAAGAGAAGTCAGAGTCACCAGTATCTCCTGCGGTGATCAGAGGAGAAACAACTTGGGCAGAAAAGCAGCAGCAAAGGATAAGACTCAAGATTTCATGTGAGATTAAAGCCAAAGAATTTTCTGATCGATGGGATAACAGGAGCAAGAACGAGTTCTAGGAACTGTGTGGAAAATGGCCATAAGACATAGAGGAAGACAAAGATAACCAATAGGTGGCACATAGTTTAAAGATAGTTGTATTGAAATTTTTTTTATTAGTACATGTTTGCAGTGCACAATGATTACATTCATCCTGGGGAGTTGTGACATGTACATAACACACCTTAATTATTTCTTCATTCCCTTCTCTTTCTCTCCTTCTCCTTTTTCTACCTCTTGGTCATCTTCCTTTTTGCAAAAGATTGATTTTCCTATTTTTAGTTGTTTATTTTTATTTCACTCTTAAATTTATTTATATTTTGGGTTTCTCATATAAGAGAAACCATGTGACATTTAACCTTGTGTTTATTTCCCTTAACAGTATGGTACATCTATTTTCTTACAAACGACTGTAGTTTATTCTCTTTATGGCACAGTAGTATTCCACTATGTATAAATACCACATCTATTTTCCTTATATATTCATCCGTTGATGAATATATAGGACACTTATATTAAAGAGATACAGTGTGACATCAAATGTCCAGGTATTATAGTAGATGGGTAGTCAGATATAAATCTACAAGTTAAGAGAAAAGTCAGAGCCAAAAACTAAAAATGATAATCAGATAAATAAAAACAGATATCCATGAGACTAGAAGAGATAACTTAGGAAATAATGTCAAGGAATGACAGAAAGACCAAGCGAGGAGCCAGAAAATAACTCTTTTTCTACTGCCCATAATGTTTTCTGTCTCACCTGTTTGCCCATCAACTCAACTTAAATATCATGTTCCTCCCCAAACAAGACCTGGCTAGAGGTGGTAAAAGGCTGGCGCAGTCAGCCTCTGCTTGCTTTACCCGCCTTACAGAGCAAGCACTGAGCAAGAGGAGAGTGAAGTATGATCTTCTGCATCACACTGGCCATCACCATGGTAACGGCCAGTAATTAACTGCAGCTAAATTTTATTTTCCAGCTAGGTTTTATTTAGGGGGAAACATGGTAGTAGCCCTTTTATTAAGCCCTCCCTGCTCCCTCCGCTCTTCTACATCGTGCACTGATATTTGCAATAGTCCCAATTTCACACCCTGCCTTTACTTAACATGCCAGTAGACAGGTGACATCTTGAGATTGTGGCTGTGTTAGCTATCATTATACCTGCAGTGCCTTCTAGACTAATGGAAACAGAAGTAATCATTAATTTGGTTAGTTAAAATGAGTAAATAATATTTGTTACCCACCCCTATTGATTAAACAATATTTTTGAAGATTCATTACTATAAGGTGATTAGATAGATAGGTAGATAAATAGATAGAAGTGTGCATATCATAAAACTGGAGACTAGTAACCTTCCAAGGAGACAGAGATAATTCTTAAAACATAGAGCACAAAGCCTCTAGAGGAAAAATTAAAAACAAATCTGCTCTACGTAAAGATGTCCTATCAGAAATCTAAAACAAATTTGGCTAAATGTCTTGGCAAGTATCCAAAGCACATTTAGTAATTGAAATTGTAGGGAATGAGAAAAAAAAATTTAAAACCACTTCTTGAAACACTTTTAAAAGTTGAGAATACTCTGATCTACATATTCTCTTCTTTTTTGTCTAGCTCTTATTTATGTAATGTCAAAATAGTCTGCCTTATGTTGAACTATCATGGAAAAAAAATGAAAGAAATTTATAAAATTTTACATTATTTAGGAGTAAATGTAAGTATTATAATGCATTCAGAACCTTCCCTAAATTTAATATGTGCCATCCTAAAACTATTATAAGTCTAAAACATATTGTTAGGTGTTAGTTTACATAAGAGTTGAGATTGAATAATGTCAATGGAAAACTTTTTAAAAGAAACAAAAACCCTTGAATTTATATCTGACATGCTAAAAATGATTTCTACTTATGTAATATTCTTATAAGGAAATTCTTTATATATTAGCATATTCATTCAGATCTGGCATAAATTTTATCATCTTTTTAGGCAGTTTTGGAATAAGTAATGTGAGATCATTTTTATTTAAGTTTGCTTTATGCTCAGGGAAAATGAAGACCATGATTACATTTCACTGTTCTCAGCATACTTTCTCCTCTCTTTTTGCCCCTTAACTCCAGCCAAGTTACACTATTGTATTCTTCATCCTTCTACACTTCTGTATTTAGGCAAAAGAGAAAAGAAAAATAAGAAATCAAAAATAAAATACAAATGAGAGTGCATGAAATGAAAGAACAAGTCAAAGAAAAATGAGAAACTAGTATCTTTCTCCCCTTCTCAGAGGAATGGGCTAGAGGCTTTAATTGAGATCATGGGGAAGTAGCTAAGACTGTGGAGACAAGAACTAGAATGTTCTTAGAGAACACAACTGCTCTCATTTGGATGTTGTTTGCGTGCCACAGGTTCATGTGTTGGAGCTCTGGCTCCCAGTGTGGCGATGTGGCCCACAGTAAAACCAACTGGTTTGATGGAATGGAAGATCCTTACGGCCCCGGCACTTCCCTTTAATGAGATTTAGGAAGTTCTCACGGATTCTGATTCTCATAAGAGCAAGTTGTTATAAGAGTGGGCCAAGCCCTGATGACTCTCTGCCTTCCTGTTTTGAGACATGAACACTTCCATCCATTCACACCCCCACTATGATGACACCATCTGCTGTTAGGTCCTCACCAGAGGCCCAACCAATAGGCCAGACTTTGACCCTCCAAAATTGTATGATTAGACCTCTTAAAAAGTTAGCCTGTGTCTCATTCTTCTTCTAGCAATGAAAATGGACTAATTTAGTAATGATGAAATTTTCAGAGGCAGACATAAACATACAGTAGTAACTTCCTGAGTAAAATTTTAACCATTAAGCTAATTCTTGTCCTATTATTGCCAAATATTACAAAAGTCAAATTAGGTGAACAGGTCTACTGCCTCCCTGAATCCATTGTTCTACTTGCCTTCTTCCGCCCATACTCCTGACACCCCTCCAACCCCAAGCCCCGTGCCAAAATTACTTGTGTAACCTCAGGGCAGGTGGAGAAGTGTGTTGTAAGCGTCTCCCATGCCCTACGTGGTTCCCATATTTCACAATCCCAAAACACTAGTGTGGGGTCATATTTTTGTAGTGTTCTTTAAAGTATAGTTTCATAGGCAGAGGTTAGAAAATATTGAACTGAACAAATTTAAACACATGGGCTTATTATATAATAAAATATGTAGTCTAATAAAATGTAAGATATTTTAATAATTTCTTGCTTACCTGTAACTGTTTTAAGTGTTTTGTGTAAAATGTCTTATTTCATCTTTACAACTTTCAAGAAGGCATATACTGTTCTCCTCTCTACTTTTCTGTTCTCTCTACTATTGGCCTCTCTAAAGCTGAGGAAACCACAGGGGAGATTTCTTAAATAAGTATTTTCATAGGTTACAGAGTTACAAGCAGCCTGGTTTGGGGCAGGGCAGATATTTCAACTAGGACTACTTACCCTCAAAGCCAAGCTGTACATTTAACTGGTCGGATGTAGACACTTCCGGCACGATTTTAGCAGAGCATTTTATGAACTAATGTGACTGGGAATTTCCAGGAGGGAGATGTAATAAACTAAATTCCACACTAACTTGTTTATCAACCTCCTCTTCCTCACAGAATCCTGAGCATCTACATAACATTAATCTTATTCTAACCCCTAAGAAAAGGTAGAATTTCCTTTTTTCTATTACCCATCCTTCTCTGATGTACTTCTTTTTAGCAAGAATCCTGCAATTCCACATTTTGTACTCCTGTACAACCTAATTCCCAATCAAAGGAAGCCCTTTCATACTCCCAAAGCCAATTCACATATTTTAATATTTTAGTCTGAGATGTGCTGTGTCTCTGAATCCTTCTTGGAATATCAGAAGCTTCTCATGAAGTTTTTATTATTTTTCCATGGCTAAAGGACCCAGGAGAAACCAGAGACTTCACCTTTTATCATTAGTTAACTTTTCTTGTATGATGTGGAGTCTTCTAAGGGAACAGATGCTGTCTTTCAGTACATTTCATAATGTTTACCAGAGCTTTGCACACAGTAAGCACGCAAGAGTAATGACAGCCTTGAGCTTGCAGGTCCTTCCCCACACTAAGGATCTATGTTCATATTTAAAATGTAGTTCATTCTTCCTGCATTTTATACATTTCATTCTGAGTACATGCTTAATGAAACCATATATAGTTTTGTTTTAATTGGGCAGCTCTCCAGATATGAAAAGAAAGTCAGAGAAAGGTTTCCAGTAGCTATTTGTGACCAAGTTAAAGTCTCAGAGTGGAAGTTCTACTGAAATTTGTTATTCCCTGTCCTCTTATTTCCTACACATTATTGAAACATGACACATATGGGTATTCATGCACTGTTAGCATACATTTTAGAGCAAGCATGTAAAGCAAGTATGTTTTCTACATTTGTTAGCCCTTTAAACTCTACCATTTGAAAATCTGTGAGTGGAAAACTGACTAGATAGGAACACAATAGGGTTCCTTTCCTTCTCATTCCACCACCCAAGTGCCTCTTAAACAGACCTTTATGTAGGCCTAATCGATGATGCACATGCAGATGCACAGTTAGCTGCCCAACCACCCCAACAACTGGGTTGCAGTGGGTGTAGATGTACTTTCTTAGGATTTCTGCTGGCAAATAGCATCAGGGATTTAGCCCATAGAAAACAAGCCCTGTTTTGCTTAATGTTTTAGGTTAGGGAGTGGCTGGCAGCATTCTGTGAAAAAGTGACACTTTCAACACTGTAAGTGATTTACTGACTTTATTTAACAATATCTAAACCATTTTATCCAACAGTATCATATAGCTTGGCACATTGTACCACTACAGATCTTCCGGAAAGGATGAAATGGCCAAATATTTACATGCATTCCGTTTTCTTTACATATTTGTATTTCTACCATTTTGAAAATTAGAATATAAACATTCTGTTTAAAAATCTGTTCTCCCCCACATACTGCATATTCAAACAGCAAACACACTTTTTCCCTTAGAAATATATATATATACACACATAGGTGTATCTGGGTTTCCAGACTGTATATACCCATGTCTGCCTAATGACCCCAATCCTTTGTTTTATGACGTAGAGAAAAACTATAAAACCTGCTGTCCCTGTAATTACATTGCCCTTTGCCGTCTCTGAAAAAAAAAAGGAAAAAAGGTGGTGTTCAAATTTTCCCCCTGTTTTATTTGCACCCTATTAACAACTGTTACTGGAGCTTTAATTATGCCCCAGCGATTGCGGAGTTGTGGCTGACTTGTGTCATTTTCCTCCCAGGGGATGCTTTATAATTACCAGCATCCATCGTGGCTGCCTGTAAGCTGATGCTTTTTTATTACCAGTTCAATAATCACTGCATCCTTGTGAACATCTGCTCTGAAAGCCATGTGTCGGGGGCCCCGCGCCTGTCACTTGATGTTCCCTCCCCACCGTGACCTCGGCGCCCTAGCCTTCGGTTTCTATCTAATTTGTTTACCAGAGGCTCTGTCCAGAAAGTCTCCCAGGAATGCAATTAATATACTACATTTGCAAACAAAAAAATTTTTGCCCTTCCTCTCCTTTGTCTTTTTCCAGATTACTGTCTATACTTTACATTCCATCATTCTTGTTCCTGTGAGCATGAATCCATTTAAGACTTGCAAAAATGGCGAATGAGCGTTTATCCAGCAACTAGCCTGCTTCTGTGGAAAGTTAGTGTGTGTTTTAGTGATATGTTTTTTCTAAAAAAAAGATAAGATGATGAATATTGAGCTATGGGATCGTATTTTATATTGAAAATTACATTCACGGTAAGTTCTCTGATTTTATTTCCTTCTTGACCCACTGTTTTGTTCTCTTTCTTGTCCTAAGTAAACCTCTCTGCTCTTGGTTTCCTGGAAAAATTCCTTCCTCTGCAATCACCGTCCTTCGGGCTTTTTGGGTCTCCTTCCTCTATCTGGCTTTTCTTTCTTGCCTCCTTACTTTATCACAACAATATAGATCAAAGAAAAACTTGGTAAATATAGTGTATCTTGGGCATAGTTAATGGTACTCTGATAGTGCTTCTCCCTTCTGACTCACTGTTTATTGCTACTGAAGTTACCCTGAGCACCGCTTACTGATCCTGACTGGGTCTACTATTTTTAAATTAAAAAAATAAAACTTCAACCTTTCAGTTTTCTTTAGAACTTCAGAAGTATGGTGATATATGTAGAGCAGATGATAAAAGTTAACCAAACCCATGCAATCATTTGACACACACATGGGGATTCCCTTTCACATTCATAAATAGGGGATTTCAGAGACCCGTTTATAGATGTCCTACATAATGTATGTGCATGTTGAGCCATAGTAATTCCTAAAATCTCAAAAATTAAAATGGAGTGGGTGAGACTTCCAACAAAGCCTGGGAGAAGGTTATCTATTCTGCTGCTGTCACTGGCACAAGAGGTGGTGGAAGAGGGACCTCTGCCTTGCCCTCTGCATCAGAGAACCTGGTATTCTGAGTTTATAGTAATCCCCAACTAACTGTTCCTCAAGTGATAGATTTTTCTGCTTGTGGATGAAATGCCATTTTAAAGCTATTAATATAATATACCACTTAGCCTCAATTTGGGATGAAAAATACACACACGGACACCCACACACACAAGTACATATGCATGTGGACACACTTAAAGAATAGTACAGAAAACCTGAGACTCATTAAGACTATCACTGAAATCCAGCTTTTTACCCACCCTTCAAAGAGCTTAGCTGAACTTCTACAGCTAGGGAGGCAAGAAACCAAAATGTTTAAGAACAAGTACTTCATCTCTCCTCTCCCCTTACCTCCTCATGTTACCAAGCCCTCACTCATAAAAAAGAGCCAGAATAATACTGCTATTGACTGCAGTCAAGGACGACGTTTCGCAAGGAGTGCGAGTCAGCAGCCGCGCAACCTAAACCTGGCCCAACTCACCAACTGGCTAGGAAACCAAATCTGAGAAATAGCTAATAAAGCTGTGGAATATCAGCTCTGAACTGCTAGCATAGGGCCTGAGTGCAACTGAAAGGTCCTAGAATATAAAGAAGAAAGAAGCGTGAGGTAAATGCACCATGAGAGAAGCGTGAAGGGGCAAAAGGGGAGGAGCAGAGAGAGGGAGCAAATCTGGGCAGGAAGGGCAGGAAGGCAGGCAGGCTATAGCCTAAAATCGCTAGAGCTGAACGGTCAATTCCCTACGCACAAAACAAGAATGGTAGTACAATCTGGGAACTGCTTCTTTTAAAAGATTAAAGTTGGGGCTCAAAATGGAATATTTTCCTAAAAGTGCTTTTTAAAAAATCATAAGAAAACAAAATTAAAATTAAGTAGATATGAAAAACAACCAATTAGCAATCCAGAAACCAATATATATAATGTTACATCTCACAAATTAAAATTTAAACTGAATATATTTGAATGGAGAATGCTTATGTGGGGAGAAAATGCTATTGAGAAATTGTACCAGAATACAGCACCAAAATATAAAGTGTAGGGCTGGGGATATAGCTCAGTGGAATAAGTGCCTGCCTGGCAAGCACAAGGTCCTGAGTTCAATCCCCAGTACCAAATATATATATATATATATAGATATATATATATATATATATATATATATAAAGTGTATTAAATAGTAATTAAGGCACAATGAAATTAACTTGCAAAAATCCAATGCACACTTAAAAAAATTCTAGCAGGAGAAATTAATGGAATGGCAAAGAGTGAAATTTGAAACAGTAAAGCTTGAAAATATTTCAGTATTGAAGAAAGACAAAGATAGCACAAATAAAAATGTCCAAGAAGAACAACCTAAAATACCACATATATCAAAACTTACAATATTTGGAAAAATTTCATAGAACTGTGGACAATAAATGTGACATTGTTTACATCATCTTTCTAGCTCATTACTAAAAATATTAACATATACTCCTTTTTTCCTTTTTTTTTTTTTTTTTTTTGACTTTTGAGACAAGATCTCACTATATAGCTCAGACTGACATTGAACTCACTATGTCATGCAGGCTGGTGTTGAACTCATGGCAATTCTCCCACCTCAGCCTCCTAAATGCTGGGACTGCAGATATGCACTACCTCTGGCAACTTTTCCCCTTCTACATATTTTTTCTCATAACTTAATTTTCTATTAAATTGCCTTTACTATTGTTAATACATTACTTTTTGAAGATAGTATGAAAATCAATTGAAAAATGAATACCCAGTTTAACTAATTATTCAAATAATAAGCATATTTAGCATAAATCTTTCTTACTGTCACAAACTTGAAAACCAAGATATTCTATAACACACACTATCATATAAGTCAACAAAACACAAAGAAAACCAAGTCATCCAGACCACAGTCTGAGGGACAGCAGAAGAGACAACCAGCCACTACGTAGTATTAGACAATAAAGATTTGTTATTCACAAAAGTTCATAAGAAGCTCCCAATGAAAATGAAGTTATTCCTCGCTGAATTATTAGAGAGAGGAGACTAGTCAGAAACAGTTGGTATTTATATTTATTTTGAAAAGCTGGAGCCATAAAATTTGGCTAATATAAGTAGTCTAAGTAGCAAAATAAAAGTCACACACTGAGTCAAAAGAATCATGATTTATAGAGAGTGATGAGTTCTTCAAAAATCATCATTTTTATTTCAATTTGTTTGTGGGTCTGGGGATATCTGATGTCATTGCCTCTCCATGAAGTCAGAACAAGCAGCATAAGGTCTCCCTTTGTGCCAGGGTACAGAGAAAGGGAAAGGGACAGATTGAGGGACAGGACAAGCCACAATAGTCTATTCTGATGCCACCGTGTGAAGGGGTTGCTGAAATAGGTGGTGGCTTAGCCTGTTCTCTAAGTTTAGGATCTCAGAAGATAGCAACAGCTGACATCTCCAGTGAAGAGATCCAACATAATCTCCGATGGCTTCCCCCAGGTCTTGTTACACCTGGGTTCTGACTCCCACTGACACCTACAGAACATACTCTGCTCCCTTCCTCAGTTCCCACACTTACTGCTTTGCCCTCGTTTGTGGGTTGCCCAAGGTCCCTGGAAATTCTCAGGACCCCTTGCCTCCAAGTAACCCCCACAAAGAACACTGTCATCTGCCTTCTCATGCCCAGTGCCACAAAAGGACCCAATGTCCTCAGGTGAAACTAACGTTATAGCAGAATGGGAACACAAAGTGTTTCAAATCTAAGATGCTGGCAAAAGGTACTCAGAGAGTGGAGTCCGCTGTCAGACAACCCTAGAGGCTGGTATTAGTGAGCCAGTCCATTGTTGGGACAAAATTCTTAAGACAGAAAAAGGCTTATTTTGGCTCATAGTTTCAGACCAAGGCAGAAACATCATTGCAGAAGAGCATGGAAAGGCTAAACTCATGACATCCAGGAAGCAGAATTAGCAAAGAAGAGGGAGCGGGCAAGAGGGAAGAGACACTCTTCAAAGGTATGCTCCCCGTGACCAGCTTCCATCAGACCCCATTTCCTAAGAGTTACGAACTCATCAATGCACTCCACGTCCTAATCAACTTCAGAAAACTCCATCTCTGAATACATGAACCTTGGGAAGGGGCATTTTTTATCCAAATCACAAGAGTATTGGGACAG
Source organism: Dinomys branickii (assembly GCA_004027595.1). Classification (NCBI taxonomy): domain Eukaryota; kingdom Metazoa; phylum Chordata; class Mammalia; order Rodentia; family Dinomyidae; genus Dinomys; species Dinomys branickii. The sequence goes on from PVLD010001959.1 coordinate 124,252, forward strand.
CTGTTAGACACTGATGCTGCTGACCTTTGTGCACCATCAGAACTGGAGGCTGTGGGGTCCATTTTCAAAAAACATTGGGAATTTCAAGCTGGCAACAGCAGAGCACTAACCAAGTACAGGTCCTTGAGTGACTGCACAGGTTGCACAACTTTGAAGAAAGATCTGAAGACAGAAACTGGAGGCCAGGGCTTATCATGGTGCAAGCAAGAAAAGGAAAGTATCTTTTCAGATCAATAATCATGGGTAAATTTGGAACTAAATGGATAATAAATTGACAACTTGCATAAAGAGGAAAGGTCAAGTGATTGAAACTGACTGATAGATGTGGAAATGAAAATCCCAGTGTGTTAAATCCAGAATTGTATAAGAACAGAGTGAAATCACTAGCTCATACACAGCCCCACAGATTTGATCTCATAAATGTTTATGACTCTAATTTTTTTAATGAGAAAAAAATGCATTTAAAAATATTAGTTAGTTCACAACACTTCCCACTGGGGAGTCAGTTACTACTTAGGCTCTATCACACAATTTTTTGACCAAAATAAATACAGCCTTAGGTCCAATTTTTTAATCCTTCAATTGGTCTTCTAAGCATAGCTTAGCTATGAAGCTTTGTCACCTTAATATTCTGCTGTTTTTTCCTACAGTATATTTCTAACAGTTTCTTTTTCTTTGTCTTCTCAAAGACAAAGAGGAAAGAGTTAAGTCATAGTTTCTGTGGTCTCTAGTTGACTCAAAACCTTCCACTAAAACAGAAGATTAGAGACAAACCCATTAGGTCTTTTCCTGCTCTGGGCAGATTCTTGGCTTTTGGCTCTGTTAGCTAGTGACTGAACCTGATTGATGGATGTGGCAATGAAAACCCCAGTGCATTAAACTCAGAACTGTGTGGTTTTACAAATGCAGCTAAGAGAAGGGATTCACCACAAGCTCACTGTGATTACTCAAAAGGGTGCTACCCAAACTTCTAGCGCACGGCTCCCTGCATGGCGGTGCTTGGAAAGCACAACCAGAGGAAGACATCCTGGCAGCAAAGGCTGACACCCTGCTCAGGCCTTAGGCTTCACAAAGCATGGTGGAGCAGGGCATGACTCAGCTTCTCCCCAGGAAAGCTTCCTCATGCTGCGCTGTTGAGAATGATGGTGAGGGATCAGAGAGCTAGAATGAGTTCTAGAGTCTTTTTCCTCTCCACATTCCTCCTTGAGAGCCGTGTACAGAGTGCCCTGGACCTGTTCCCTCTGTTCTGTCTCTCTGCTTTTACTTTGTAGTGTGGACTGTGAACTCTATGAAGACAGAGGGGCTGTTCCGATTTTGTTTCCTGGCGTAGTCCCACCCACCAGCATAGTACTGTCAGATGGTGCCATTCAAAGCATATTTTAAACACTGAGTCTTACACTGGGCCTCTTATGAGTAGAGAGGTTTCAATCTGTTTGCTTTGCAGCTGTGATCTCCAATGAACTGTAGCAATCAGCTTTTCTTTCTTAAGAGCACTCTTTTCAGCAGTGACTGCATATGATGGTTTGCCCAGTCCCTTCCCTTTTACCTCTTTTTGGATCTACACTGATAGCTCCAGTTTATGACTATCAGTGTGGTAACCTCATGGACCACTCCATTTTTTAGAAAGTTGTTTGGTTGAAGAGTAACCTATTAAAGTCTCCCCTTAGATATTTCAGCTTGTAACTGAGACTGATTTAGTCCATTCTGAAAGTAGAAGCCATTATTATATAAAACTCAGGCTTTGTCTGTGGTTATATTATATCATATGAAAATAGTAGTTCCATTTGACTTAAGAGAAAATAAAATTCATACAAGTGATGTAGGATTTTAAAAAAGCTGGACAATGAATGTCCTCACAGCATTCAAGATTATGGTAGATGCTCTGAGTATATCACACCCAACAACATATTTGGGCAACACTAAAAGAGCTATTGATATGGTAAATAAATGTAGCCCATAACTGCATATGTAAGGGCTTCCTGGTTTCACTTATATGCCCAGTAAGTCATACAAGTCACTGGGATAAGGGTAATTTTCTTTGTTTAAAATTATAACTATTAATGGTAGATACCACATAGCCAGGCAGGAACACCACGAGGTGGGTTTGTGGGGGCTACTTCTTTATTCCCAGTCTCACTATATTATTTCAACTCATAAATAACTGAATGGAGTTTGCGGTCTTTTCAAATCAATGAAGTGATTTGCAAGATAGAAGTGTAATTTAAATTGACTGTCCATATATCCATGTCATTTCTACCCTTCCTCTAAGCCTGATATATGTGATTGTTTAGGAATGCTGCAAGTTTAAAGCCAGGTCTAATTGATGATTATGCAGGTCTTCATATCAAACACCCTGACTCATGATAATGTGATCATTTGTCAATGAAAGTTATCAACATTTGTAGAAGGCCAAGCACACTGTTCCCCACCCACAACCTCAGCCGAAGCTGGCTGGGTCTCCACCCACAACAAAAACATCAGTCCTTTAACACAGCAAGTCACATCACCCGTTGGTAAGCTCAAAAATAAGAAAAATAGTGGGGTTTGTGTTTAACTGCTGCATATTAAAAGTTGTTTCCTTTTTTCTAGGCAGTGAGAAGAACACTCACTTGTGGATGGCAGTTTTAACTAATTTTTAAAAATTCTATCATCACTAATTTCTCCTCTAAGTGACTGATACATTTACCCACTTTTGAGATAGAACAATTAAAGTAGTAGGTAGAATCCTTCTTTTCCTATCTATACCTAGAACCTAGAAAAAAAGAAAAAAATAGACCACGGTTCTATATGTCCTTGTAGTTGGGTGGACCACTAGGAGGAAAAAAGTTGCTCAGATATACCTCCTTGGTGGACGATGTAATTTTACCAGATCGTCACCGATTGCTCCTCAATAATATTCTGAGAACATTCATAATTATTTTACTTTACTTTTACCTCAGTAAGTGTTATCTTGACATTAAAAACTACCTAGCACTGTAATGACTTTATTACTAGTCTCTATTGTATCTAAAGATAAGAAATTTACCAGTGTTGCTGAGGACAAAAATGGAAAGCAAATGAATGGGGTTTGATGCACACAGCAGTGGACAGGTTAGGCATCCACTGAGCTTTAGTTTCCTCATCTGCGAAGTGATATAAACAGTACCTAACACATGAAGAGATTGTGCGTGAGAATCTATATAAGTCACCTAGGAAAGTGAATAGGACCAGCAGATACCCACTAACTAGTAGCTATTTCATTATAATTAATGATAGTTTTGCCATTATTCGTAACCATTTTGAGAAACTAAAGAATTGCATTACTGACATAAAGATTGTTTAATATTTGAAGTCAGAGTTGTCCTTTATAATGAAGCATTTTCTCAGGAACTGTCTCATCCATTCTCATTCTTAAACGAATTAAAATTTTAAATTACACTGTCCATTGTAAATGCATTCTTACTATTTGGACATGCGCATAAATGCAAGCAGAATTAACCCTCAGTTTTTTGTATTATGGAGAGAAGACAGCTATTAAGTAAATATCAGTAAGTAAATGCCAGCAACTTTCATTTCTCCATAGGTTTCCATGACGTTTTTTCAGGGGAGAAAATGTCTCAGAAACAATTACTGAAAACCTGAGTTTCTTAGCAGTGTCTCCTCAGCTCTGGCAATTCCCCTTTTATCATTTATGGCTCTTTCCCTCTTTGCTTCTTCATCTTGATATTTTCCAGACCATCAGAATGTCTGCAATTAATAGTGATCTTAACTCACATTGAAGAATCTAGAATACACCTCTGCTAGTCTTTACTTAGTCTGGTTTGTACAAATCACAGGATTGAGTTGTACTCATACCTTTCTTTCAGTTACTTGTATTTTCTAACAGCATAGTGGCTAAGAAATTGGGTTTCAAGGCCATACTGCCTGGGTTCAAATTCTACTTAACTAGCTTTTTACCCATGAATAAGAAATGTCATAGGCTAGAGATATCTCTTCTCTGAGAATTATAATATTAATTCCTATCTCAAAGGGTTGTTAGGAATATTGAGTTACTCTGTCTGCTTAGTGAGCACCATGTCAGAATTATGCAATAAAGATTGGCCTTTATTAACATTCGCTATTGGTTTAAGATACTTTGGGGATGGGAATGCAATAAAAAGAAAAAGCAAGATGTACCATGTACAGGTAAAAATTCCCTATGATGAATGTTATCACTACGTGTATCTAAAATGTACTAAAAAAGAAAAAGTAAAAAAGATATTTTGAAGGCACAGCAAAATTATTTTATGACCTTAATTACACCTCTCTTGCTTCCTAAATTAATGGCTCTAAGACTCTGAAAAATATGTCTACTTAAAACATGTTCTAACAAGTTTATTACATTTGCGAGCCAGATGTGGTAGTGCATGCTGGTAAACCCAGCACTTGAGAGGCTGAGGCAGGAGGATCGCATTTTCAAGCCGAGCTGGGCAGCTTGGGGATTTTGTATGACTTTGTCTCAAGATAAAAAGCTGAAAGGGAGGTTGGGTGGGCATATGCAGATGGGGACACAACTCTGTGAAGGCCTTGGCTTCTATCCCTAGCACCACACATAAAACATGTTAATGGTATCTGCTTTTAGTAGAATTTTTCAAATAGTGAATATCTAGTAACACCAGTTTATCGGCAGACTAATTTTACTTTGACACTTTTTTAATACTTTTTTATCTAACTAATCAATACTATTTCTTAGGGCTTATTAGCACATCATATGTATGATTCTTAGTAAGGAGAAACAGATATGCTTATAACTTACTCTTTTTTTCATTACTTTAAAGAAAAAGCTTCTGCACACCAAATCACCAACAGAGTGAACAAAAAATCCATGAATTGGGAAAGATTTTATCCAACTGTCCCTCAGACAAAGGACTCATATCTAGAACATATGAAGAATTAAAAACAATCAGACCCCAAAAATTCAAAGACCCAATCCAAAAATGGGCATCTGAGATGAACATACACTTCTCAGATGAAGAAATACTAATGGCAAACAAATATAAGAAAAAATGTTCAACATTATCAGTCTTTTGAGAAATGCAAATTAAAACAACACTGAGATTTCATCTCAGCTCACAAAGAATGGCTGTCATTAACAAATCAACCAATGACAAGTGCTGGAGAGGCTGTGGGGAAAAAATAACTTAGTCTTTGTGCTACATAATTAACAAGCAGCAGTGAAAACACCTTCAGCTATCTTAGTTGGGGAAGAGTGTACCACAAATGAGAGAGAAATATTTATAACCTACAATGTTTCCTTTATCATTTCTTCAGTTGTTTCCATCTTTAAAAATGTACCGTAGAAGTAGAAATTTTAATTGCGAATGAGGGTTCTCAAAGTAAGTTCTGTTAGTTTACCGAGTTTTTAAAAGTCTTTGCATCCTTAAAAAAATACTTGAAGCATCTTTATGAGGTCTGAGAGGCACTGCTTAGAGCTAACAAACCAGACAGTTGGGTAAAGTCTAACTGCCCAAAACTTCTGAAAGATGTCTGAAATCTGCATAACACAGGAGTACCCTGTGCCCTCCTGTCATCAAAGCTCCCACCGAGGGGCTGGGGATATAGCTCAGTGGAATAAGCGCCTGCCTAGCAAGCGCAGGGTCCTGAGTTCGATCCCCAGTACCGCCAAAAAAAAAAAACAAAGCTCCCACCGAGTGTCATTCAAACACCGCTAAGAGAGCAACTGGGATGAGGGAAAAGAGAAAAGAAAGAAGGAGAAATTATATATATATATATATATATATATAGAGAGAGAGAGAGAGAGAGAGAGAGAGGGAGAGAATAGCTAACACAGTTGTACTACTGACTTCTACTGCTTTACTGAAAAGAACAGTTAATGATTAATTATTGATCAATCTTGCATGTCTCTATTTGTTTTCCTAAAAAACCACTTTGAAGATATCAATATGTAATACAACAACCATTGTTAATTTCCTATCATTTTGTCTGTAATTCAGTGTTGCTTGAATTGTTCTTATGCTATTTTGTAAATGGATGTGTTTGTTAATGTGTTTTCATTCTTTTATTTTAAAAAGAAATTACAAAACACCACAAAGAGCTTCTGATGCTCCTCAGGTGGTTCACAAAGTGCCATCACTTGCAGTTTCTCTGGGTTCAGGAGACAAACTATCTTACCTTGCATCCTAGCACAATCTATGTGTCTTACGAATTTTTGTGTGAGACAGCCATTAATCAACCTCTAATCAATGCTTTCATCTCAGACCTTGTAAAGACACTTTCTTCCAGTTTGAGTGGCCACTCTAGTTCAGGTCTGGCCCTTTCAGTTTTGTGGGCTTTGCTGGCTGGTTGTATACAGAAGACCCCTAGGTTATATGCATTCTCACTGCCTACTAATTACTACTGATGAACTGCTGCTCATTCCTCTTGCAGTCACTGTTTTGGGCTGTGTAATTAATATCCATTATTTATATTCATCACCATTAAATGGCATAACCTGCTTCTACTTTCATGTGTGCTGTTTCCCAAGATAGAAGAGTAGTCTATAGATGAGGTTATACTTCTCCTCATTAATGCCAGCTTTTTACTTAAGAGCTAAATTCTTAGAGAGCATAGAATGTGTAGTTTTCCCTCAAAAAAACCCCAAATCCTCTCATGAATAAAGAATATTGTAGTGTTGTTTTAATTTGCATCTCTCGGATGACCAGTGATGTTGAACATGTTTTCATATATTTATTGGCCATTTATATTTGTTCATCTGACAAGTGTGTGTTCATCTCAGCTGCCAATTTTTTGATTGCATCTTTGAATTTGTGAGGGAATCTGAGTTTTATGTTCTAGACAGAAGTCGTTTGTCTGAGGGACAGTAGGCTAAAAATTTTTCCGATTCTGTGGGTTGTCTTTTCACTGGGTTGATGATTTCCTTTGTTGTAAAGAGCTTTTTAGTAAGATGAGATCTGAGTTGTTGATTCTTTGAAGTGTTTTCTGTGCAGTCTGGGTTTTGTTCATGAACGTTCAACCTACACCTAAGTCTTCAAGATTTCTACCTACTCTCTTTTCCAGTAGATTTAGTGTTTCTGTTTTAATATTTAGATTTTTCATCCATTCTGACTTGAGTTTAGTGTATGGTGATAGACATGGGTATAATTCTAGTCTTCAGCATATAGAAAGCCAGTTTCTCCAGCATCATTTATTAAAGAGGCTATCTTCCTTCCAGTGAGCATATTTGGCCCCTTTGTCAAAGATAAAGTGTCTGAGTGTACTTATAGTTTTTTCTGCGTCTTCTACTCTGTTTCATTGGTCCTGAGGTCCATTTTCTTTTTTGCCAGTACCATGCTGATTTTATCACAGTGGCTTGGTAGTATAATTTCAAGTTAGGGGTTGTGATACCTCCTGCCTTGCCTTTGTTAGAGAGTATTGCCTTTTCTATTCTAGGTCTTTTCTGGTTCCAGATAAATTTTAGGAATGACTTCTCTAGTTCTGTGAGGTATGCTAATACTAATTTGGATTACATTAAATCTGTATAACAATTTTGGGAGTATGGTCATTTTCAGTATGTTTGTTTTTCCTCTCCTTGAGCAAGGGATATCTCTCCATTTTCTGGTATGCTCTTTGATCTCCTTTTACAGAGTACTGTAATTTTCAATGTGTAGACCTTTTATTTCCTTTGTTAGATTGATTCCTACATATTTCATTGTTTTTTAGATGCTACTGTGAAGTGTGTGATTGGCCTAATTTCTCTCTTTCTCCATCTCACCCCAGAAAGAATGGCCATAATCAATAAATCAACCTATAACAAATGTTGGAGGGGCTGGGGGGAGAGGAATCCTTCTCCACTATCAGTGAGAGTGTAGACTGATACAACCATAGTGAAAATCAGTGTGGAGACTCCTCAAAAGACTAATATTAGAAATTCCATTTCATCTAGCTATTCCCCTTCTAAGTATCTTCCCAAAGAATTAAAAACATCATACCGCAGTAATATATGTGCATCTATGTTTATAGCTGCATGATTTGTAATCACTTAATCTTGGAAACAACCCAAATAGCCATCAACCGAGGAATGGATAAAGAAGATGTGGTATTTTTATACAATGGAGTACTACTAGATCATAAAAAAGGATAAAATTGAGATTTTTATCAGTAAATAGATGCAATTTGAGACCATACTCATAAGCGAAAAAATCAGACTCATATGTGTAAACATCATATTGTCTCCTTGGCGTGAGAAACTGAAAGACTAAGTAAATTCTAAAATGTACAATAGACATTATAAAATGGGAAGAAATTGTTCAACAAAAACTAGGATGGGTGAAAGGGAAAGGACAGTAGGCAAAAGGGAAACTGCAAGTCAGTTATACCTTTAGTATCTCTTAGTCCATCAAAAAGGAAGGTTTGTGCTAACATTGATGGGAGAAAATTTTTTGTACCAAGAATCAAACTCAGGACCTTGTGCTTGCCAGGGGGTGATTGTGCCACTGAGCTGTATCCCCAGCCCAATGGGAGAAATTTTTATGCCCATATCTCTTACCCTGAGCAACAACTTTAGAGATAACATCGTGTAATGTGTTAACTATTGCTATTCTCCTATTATCAATTTTTGTTTTACTTTTTTACCATAAAATAAAACAAATAATATTTTGCCTCCGCAGAAGGTCATGGATTTTAAAAGATCAGTAGTATCTACCGTTAAAATTTATGTTACACATAAAAGCAATGCCATCATTTTTATTTTGGTGATATCTTTCTTACAAAAGGTAAAAACAAGTGCTAGGCTGGAAACGTAGCTTGGTGGTAGAGGGTTGCTTACCTAATAGGCACAAAGCCCAGCATATACAGAAGCCCGCATGCATGTGCATTCTCACAAACACAACTGAAAATGCAACCTCAGTTTAAATAAGCCATGAAAGCATTTGCCGAAATTTAATCATTTTATTTATTTTGCTTGGCAGATGATAGGCAGATTCTTCAGTAAACATTTTCATTATCAGGTAAAGACACAATTTCCTGAAACTGTAGTATCACTAACTCTTCATAGTGAATATCAATTCTTATGTCTACATAATATTTTACTTTGTAGCAAAAATATATTATGAGAAATAATCATTTTCACTGATGAGGACAAGGTCAGTATTACTGCTGCTCCCAAATACTTTTCCATTTGTTCTTTCTTTAGTCAAATCCAACCTCATTTACAATGAACTTTGGCATGAATTTCATGTAAACAATGCCATGTTCCCATTGTTTAAAGTGAATAAGTGTTCATCTCTTAAAGGATAAAACTAGCTTTTGCAAATTTATTAGATTTTATCCTTGAATTAGATTTCATGTTTAAATCAGCCCTTTTTTCTCTCAAGAGTTTCCTTTCTCCAGTGACCTGCATCAAAACAGAAAGCCATTCTAAGCAAAGCTTTTCCTAGCATCCTCGGTGACCAAGTGATCTTTCAAGTCCTTTGTCAATTCTGAGCTTCAGGTTTGGCATAAAAGACAACCCAGACTAGCATTATCTTTGCTTGTACAGTGATTCACGACTGAGTCAGAACATAGGTGCTGTAAAGGAAATTTTTAAAAAGGAGAGAAGCAAATGACATGGCTTATCAGTGCCTCTCTGGCCCTCACAGAGAGGTTCCTCAAGTTCAGTCATCAATATGGACCACATACATTGAGAAGTGAGCAGGGAAGGGAAACTTGTGACCAAAGGCCCACTTCCCTCTCTACAAGTGGTCCTGTTCACACAAATGAAGCGACCATACCCTACTCTACCACCATGAAAGTGCTGTGTCATAATTACATCCCTTTGATGCCAATACACACTGTATTGGCCAGTCTGTGACAGGCTGGCCACGTTGGATGGTTCTCCTTCTTGCCAGTTGGATCACATATAATCTTTCCTTAGTCAAAGTGCTTTATAATTTAGGCTCACTTTAATATAAAAACATCTGCTTCCTCTCTCCAGCCTGTATCACCCTCTGTATGATCATCCCTGCCTCTTTGTTTTACTCATACAATTCCTATCTCATAGAAAAAACCTTCCATCCAGAAAGATCAGTCTTCTCCTGGGGTTAAAATCATACTCATATAAGTATTTCTCAGAGGTTGGGGTTCCTTATAACACAAACACACCCTAATTTCTCACCTCTTTCACTCCTTAATAAGATGCCTCAGTATTTACTCCTCAGCTTTGGAGAATCAAGAATGAGTTTATGTCTCCTGTAATATCATAATAAATATTGAGTGTTTTCTAATGCTATTTCTGTTAATAATGATACTTTTAGGCATTTGTGGCCCTTTCTCCTCTTCACTTTCAGTCTTTCCTACCTTCTCAAACTTGTTCTGCACCCCAACCCCTGTGAACTGCACGCATCTGCCTCCTAGTTGCATTGGGCCAATGGTTAATGCTGAGAGACTGGTGTATGTACTGTCCTGTCTCCTCCCTCCTGGACTTCAGATTGCAAAGGATGCATTTGTCCACCTGAGTCTGAAGATCTTGTTGGCCATTCCTCTTCTAGAGTGATGACTACCACTCCCATTCTCCAGGCTCTGGGAAATATTCCATGTTATTGATCCTTCAGCTAAACATCACTTTTCCCTCCCCAGCCTTGACAGCCTTCACCATCTCCTCATTTCCATTAATCATATTTGTATTTATTGAACTTGACCTTTCTTAAACACTCTTCTGTGACACCATTTAAGTGTTAGCCATTTTTCTGAGTATTGTGATGAGGAGAAAGGTGAGTTTTATAACACCTAACAAACACTTGCCCGTTTCCCTCCATTGCAGGAGGAAAGCCTATTCACATTACTAGAAGTTAAATAGCATGCTAAGTACTGACTAAAAAATAACTAGAATCTTCCTAAAATTAGAAGAGTGGCATTTTTGTGTTTTTATAATCTGGCCTAATACAAACAGGAAAATATCTGCTTCTATACTCTAATAAGTTTCTTTGAACAGTACAAGGAAATCCAAGAAGGAAACCCATCCTCACACAGACATGTAGGTGAAAAAGGAATGAATAAAATAGTATTTTTTCAGACAATTACACCTATTCTTTGGTAATGAATAAAACCTCACCAATGAGTAATTTCCTAAAGGCTGTGGCAATGTGGAGTAACTTATCACTAAACTTCATTTTCTCTTACATTACAATCTACCAGTCTGTATTGCATTTGCATAGATATTTTACACATGCATAATTCTATACCATAAACTGATCAACTAGGAATATTGTTTCACTGAATTATGTAGATCCTCTAAATGTTATATTTTATCATACAATGTCAAAAAGTCACATTTGATTATGTCAACTCCAGTCTTAAGAGAAAATGTGTATCAGAAAGATATTAAGCTCATTGTAGAGGTTGCAATTTTTCCAAAATCATACAACAATCATGTGTTCTTCCTTGACATAACCATTATTCTTTACTTGGAGTACAAGCATTTGTGCATATTTCTATAGGTTACTTAAAAGGTTTTCAAAGATAAAGATTTTACAAAAGTAACCATTGTCTTTTTGCTTCACAGTGACTATTGTTAAGTGGAGCATATATTTTGCTGAGAGCGCGTGGTGATCATGAATATAAGGACTATGAATATAATTAGGTGCTGCTGCAAAAATTCCTGCTAAAGCAGGAGCAGTTTTTTAAATTTTTATTTTACCTTTTTATTTTAAAGACAATAAAAATTTTAAAAAAACATTTAAAATGATACAGAATTTCAAAATGAGATAATAGGAAAACAAAAATTGTTCTTATATTTCATATGCATATCTTCAAAGTATTTGTTCAGACTACCAGACACAGGCATGCAAAATTGATCAAAAAGTAAGCATGAACTGTTTCTTTCAATAAACCAATAGAAATTAATAGCATAAGTATCTTAGCTATCTTGGCCATATTTATATATTTTTTAAAGATCTAACTATTAAAACAAAACACTAAATCTACTGGAAGAGAAAATAGGTAAATATCTTGAAGACAAGTGTGGGCAGAGAGTTCATGAACAAAAATTAAACTGCATGGGGAATACTTCAAAGAATCAACAACTAGGATCTCATCTTATTGAAAAGTTTTGCACATCAAGAGAAATCACGAACAGAGTGAAAAGAAAACCCACAATTGGGAATAACATTTAGCCAACTGTCCCTCAGGCAAAAGACTTCTATCTAGAACATATAAAGAATTAAAAATAATCGGGACCCCAAAATTCAAAGACCTGATCTAAAGTGGCACTGAGATACACATTTCTCAGACGAAGAAAGAGAAATGGCAAATAAATATATGAAAAAATGTTCAACATCATTGGTCATTTGAGATATGCAAATTAAAACTACACTGATATTCCATCTCACACCAGAAAGAATGGCTATCATCAAGCAATCAACCAATAATAAATGCTGTAAGACTGTGGGGAGAAAAGTATCTTTCTCCACTATTGGAGTGTAAACTGGTACAACCACTGTGGAAATCAGTAGGAGATTCCTCAGTAAGTGAGGATTAGAGGTCCCATTTGACCAGCTATTTCCCTTCTGCATGTTTTTCCAGAAAAATTGAAAGCATCATACCACAGTGATATCTGTCCACCCATGTTTATACCAGTGTGATTTGTCATAGCTAAATCTTGGAAACAACCTAAATGCCCATCAGCTGAGGAGTAGATAAAAAATATGTAGCCTTTTTATACAGTGGACTGTTACTCATCTATAAAGAAAGGTAAAGACTTTTATTAGTAAATGAATGCAACTAGAGACCATAATCATAAGTGAAATAAATCAGACCTGCATGTGTATTCTCCCGCTGGTGTGAAAAACTGAAAGAGTAAATAAAACCTGAAAAGCACTTTAGATATAATGAAAGGGAAAGAAATTGCTCAAAAGGAAAGAAAGAAGGAAGGGAGGAAGGAAGGGAGGGAGGAAGGGAGGAAGGAAGGAAGAAGGAAGGAAAGAAGGAAGGAAGGAAGGAAGGGCATAAGCAGTTTTACATAGCAATAGTTTTGTGCCATCTGTAGAAATGATAAGAAAAGAACGTATAAGTCCAGGACAAACCATGAGATTAAAAACTTTGAAGTGCTGAATAACTTCTATACTCTGAATATTTGAACGACTCATTTGTTTGCCAATGAGGCACATGAATGCACACACACACACACACACACACACACACACACACACATCTTCTTTGGGTGATTAGCTGGCACTGAGACCTCTTGATCTCCTAAACAAAATGAAACAGTCATAAGCAAAACAGGAAGTCCAGCTATGGCTACAGAGGCGCCCTCTTGTAACCCCAAAATATAGCACTGTCTATGAAGTATTAACTCAACCTGCAGGTTAACAGCTGGGTCTCTAATTCAGCAGGTCAGTCGGCACTGTCACGACTGTCCTTTCGTGCCCATTTTGCTTCTGGCCAGCATTCAGGATTGTCAACTCCACAGACGACTGTATGAGCTTCTCCACTCATTTTTCATTTCTAGTTTGAAAACTTGGAATCAATTATTTTTGCACTTTGTGCGCTCATCCTATCTACATGTAACATCTCAAAATGATGCTGCAGCATAACTGGCACCTTTAATGTAATGAAAACACATTCTAGTCCATAATATACAATAATGTAAATTTCTAACATCTACAAAGCCAAGAATAAGACAGTTTTCATCACATTTTTCATTTCCTTTTTACATTTCTTTCCATTTAGTTGGAGAAAAATTTTCCTCCCATAAAATAATATCCTCTTTCTGCAACTTTAGGCAAATCAACCAACATCCCACTACAATGATATTGAACTTTAAAAAGGCTTGAAATCCTTTTAAGCCCAATAAATGAACTTTAAAAATTTGAATTTAAAAATTCCAGTTTTACAGAGCTATAATTGACACAGATTACACATGTTTAAAATCTACCTATTTTCACACACATTATTAAATGATTATAACTATCAAGTTAATGAACAAATTTATTACTCCTATAGTTACATTTTCTAAGGGTAAGAGCATTTTACTGCATGATATAACACAGCATATTAACTATATTGACTGTGCTATATATTAAATCTATAAAACTTATGCTACATGGTACATTATACCCTTTGGTCAACATTTCAAGTTGACCAAATTTGTCCTTTAGAATATACATTACCAAGTACTAAATATAATTTTTAAAAATTTTATCATTTACAGGATAGTCAAAAATCTTTTTCTTAATATTATTATAAAATAATTTCCAAACTATACTTCGTACCTCTCAAGTGAAAGAATTTAAACATTTAATAATAATAGTGAGTTACAGAGATGACAGAAGGCGTAACTAACAATAACATGAAAGCCCTGTAGACATAATAGAGAAAAAATTTAATTTCTCAAAACACACATATATTCATATATTCCAACTACTACATGAGCATAGTCCATTAAACACAAGAATTCAGCAGCAGCCTATTAGTGTCAGACCACTAACACCAGCACAAGTCACCTGGCATCTGGAAAGCATTAATGTGTGTACATGAGAAAATAAGAGTAGAAAGGCAAATAACATTTTAGTATTATGAAAATATTTTTCTCCTTGAAAATATCCTGAAAAGGTCCCAAGGACCCTTTAAGAATCACTGCTTATACATTGTGACAAGCAGAATTATCATTTGTAAATGAGTTTCAAATTTTGATCAGTGATGTAGGTTGAATTTATAGGCTCAGAAAACTAAACCCTGGCACTACTAAAAACAAAAGTAGAGGTTCAAAACCTAGTTAATTTCACCTGGGAGTTCAATTCTTTCCCAAACAGAGTATAGCCAATTGTCGAGCAGTTTGTTAAAGTCATGTGATAAGTAAACAGTAGTGAGATGTGACTGCCCCAAGTTTTCAGGTCTAAGAATACATTTTTAAGGTCAAAATTATATTGAAATTCTCAACATGAATGCAAATGCACTTTTAAAAAAATTATCGCTCCTCAAAAAAGAAAAGGGCTATTGCAAAGACTATGTTTGATCATATAAGTAAACTGCCTCACACAGCACCTGGCCCATGGTAAGTGTTAACAATCTATTCTTCCCTGCTTCAAGAATGTTTTTCTTCAATCTACTAAGTAACCCAAAATTTACCAAAAATTTCAGTCAAGATATCAAACTCCAAGTCAAAGTCACAAAAAGTCTTGAGGACCAAATTTTAAGAAATATACACTTATTATAGCAAAAACCTACTAACAACAATCTTAGAAGATTCAAGCTCGCTCCAGATATGGCAGAGATTACCTTGGCTTAACATCAAACTTCAGAATCATGCTTATGTAACTGAGCAATTAATCTTCAATCTCATTTGTACTTCAGTATTTTCAGTATTGTAGAATCTTTGCTTGCATAGATACTTCTCTCTTCCACCAACTGAAATCCCGAGGTATGGACTATGTGCTCTAGACATCATCTCTGGCATGTAAATCATACAAGAAAGACATTTTTTCAGCTGTTTTTCAAAGGGCAGTACCAAATCATATTGCTATGAATTTATTATTTTTCTGTCTGTATCTCTCAATAACCCATCCCCACTGCCCTCAGGCAGACTCTTTTTAAAAGAAATTCTTAGCACAATCAAATCAAAACATGCCACACAAGTGATCAGTGAGACAAACAAACATTAAAACAAACATCAACCCATTCACAAAATTAATACCACCTTTTAAACAAACTTCCCTGTCTCAGCATTGAGCACCCTGAAGCATATGCTCCAGCAAGTGATGGATCCAGGCTATGAAATTCAAATGCCCAAAATCTGCTAAAACAATATGTGGAACTACTTCAATAAAAGATTATCTTCTAGTTCATATGGACTATACCTTCTACATTCTAGATTTTTAAATCCATAGCAAACAAGGCTTTTTTTATCTTGGTCTAGTGGATGACTTCAGAATCACAATGCCTGAGCTTGTGATTGGACTTGCTCATTATTAGATTCCTGTCCATAAATATTTGTATGTGTGTGAATTTGTGTGTGTGTGTGTGTGTGTGTGTGTGTATAAAAAAAAAGAAATCTTTACTGCCACAGAAAACAAGTACACTCATCTCACCTCACCAATACAATATAAAAAGTTATTGTGATATATTCATTAGAGTTCAGTAAATAGCTAAATGGCAAGGAATTTAAACCAAACCAATAACACAGGAAGAAAGAAGAAACTTTAACTATGGTAAATATGATCTAAAGGCCTTTTAATGAGAGTCTTTTTCTAAAGACTTCCGCTTGGTACAGCAGGCAGAAGTGTATATGGATGCCTCCCCACTAGAAGCAGTACAGAGAGAAAACTATGTTTAAGGATAACAGTGGTAGGAATATTAGGAGAAAGTGGAGGATTTGAACAGCTCTTAGAGCTCAGTTATCTGCAAGAATTAGTGCAAGAGCAAGTTAGAACTGAACCTATAAACAAAATAAAGATAAATGCAAAACTGAAATTATGGTGCTGTCAATTATGAACTTCAATCAACTCTAAAGATGGTGAACTCTATGTAATTAGAACATAATTACAAATATGAAAAATTACAGAACAGCATAGCCAATGGTGGTAAAGGCTTAACAGGGAACAGAAAACAAAGTAAGAAGTAGGAGAACACAGGAACAGGGCTCAGATCAGAAGCAAGAGATAGTCACACTCATGAAGGTGTTCATGTATTTCTTAAGGAATTCAGCTCGTCTACACAGTTATTACACAATTCAAGTACAATGAACCTTAAATAGATGGTTTGATCCACCTATTCTGATATCCAAACTACATCAGCATTTCTTCGTACAATATGCCCCGTTATTTCAGGTAAATATCTCTCGTTACCATACATTATTTTCTGTGACATTTTCTTTTGCCAACATCCCCTCAAAGCAATGAGATAATTCATGAAGATAATTTATATCAAAGCCTTTGTGAAGTTGCTTATAGTTTAGCCTTATTCTACTTTCTGATTTTTAAACAAAATACTATTAAGCTTTTCTCAAAACTTTTATGAATTCATCAAGTTGCTTCTAATTCTCATGATTTTTGAAAATTCCGTGCTTCTTTATCCATGAAGAATCAAGATAGGCAAACAGAGTTAATATCAGAGCGCTGTGTTTGACTTATTAGCAGTTTGACAAGTATACTGAAAAATTAGAATTATTAATTAGTCTAGATTTTGGATTTCACCTATATTCATATGTAATAGTGTTGTATCGTCTTTCCTTTAAAAGTCTGTGCTGTCTTGATTAGCTGTGAATATTCCTCAGTTCTGTTGGTGTAATGTTTCAACTCTCATCAATAAAAGCTGAAATTGAAACAATCTAAATTAAACTTTTGCCTTAATCTCTCTAGTGGATTTTCATTGTCTCTTTTGACTTCTTTAAGAAATAGATTACAATCATTTATGGCCTGCAGCAGACCATAGGGAGTTTACAGCTGCTCGGGGAATAACAGCTGGAATCTGGTCTTCCAGATCCCATTTCTACGGAGGAATTTGTACAGCATATACATCACCATTTTCATGTAAAATAGATATTCGTTTCTTAAAAGGTTTTGCTTTTGAATGTGAACTTAAAAAAATATGCAAATCTGGAGCTCACACTGGTACACATGTAGTCTGCCCTTCGTGAACTGCAACAAGGTAAGGAAGGGAGAAGGAAAGCAGGCAGGTGGAGGAAGCACTGGGGTTTCCCGGGCCCTTTTCGGACTCTCAGTATGACAGTGCTCCTATATCCAATTATAATAAAATAAAAAAGGTCTCACCAAAGATAAATATAAACACTTTGAGATGATCTCCCTTCTATTAGTATAGAGAGGGAGGAGTTCACAGTACCTTGATAGCTAAAGCAATCTATTCTGTGGTCCTTCACTTTCAGAAAATAGTCCTAAAATGGCAGGCTGTGCTCTACGGAGCAGTAAAGATGTCACTTAGAAAATGAAAGCAATTTCCTAAAAAACCATTGCCATGGTTAGACTTCTACATGTACACAAAGCAATCTGCATTTAAATATGACTTGGATTTCTACTTTATGTGGACAGAACTATGGCAACATATTGCCAATTTCAACCATAAAAGTATCTGCACCTTTAGAAGACTAAGTTATTGACCTCTTAGAGAAAATGTTCCAATTGTCAGTTTCCTTTTACCTTTTCTCAGCGTATCTTCAGCGGAAGGAGTAACTATTTTTAATATGGCTCCAAACCCTATCCCAATTAATTGGAAAAGGAAATGTTACAGCTGGGCTAAATTACATGACGTACATTGTGCATTGCCGTGTGTTTGCGTAGATGTGTATTTGTTCGCTTATGTTTGATTAGCACCTATGGAGAAACATCGTTAAGTCAACATTCATTTTCCCATGTGCTTCTAAGAACCTTTGGCAGGTTATTTGTTAAAGAGTAGCAGCGAAGGAGACGGAAGAGCCCATCTGAAGCTATTTAGCACACGCTGCCATCTTTGTAGTTAGAGCATGAAGGAACAGGTTGTGGCTTCACGTTCTCGTTTCAGAGTTGATCAGTCTTAAAGAAGCTTGGGTAACCCTTGCAAACTCTAGTTGCTTTAAACTAATCTTTTATTCTCCACTCTACAGGGTAAATCCAGCTCCCAGTATGCTTTTGTCATTAACAGAAACTCTGAGGGTGGTTTCACAGGGATTTTTATGCATTGTTCTATGTTCTTTGTTTGATTTATAAACTGCTGAGGGGAAATGGGGTTGTAAACCTAATCCAGGTTTATGATATAAAAGGGCAGCACATTTTAGAAACACCTTGTGGTCTTACAAATAGAGTTAACTTTAAGCAATTTATTTAGTTAAGTAACTGACTCAACTATGTATTAAATTGCTGCCAGTTGGAAATAATAGAGCTTGGCAGTTTTACTGTCAAATATAGTGGGTACAGGAAAATATGTGGAGACGGGAGACTTGCAAGGACCACGCTGCTGCAGCATTTGGTGATGGAAAAATCAACTAATTCACTTTGACTACACTCAAAGGGAAAAATCTGCAAAAGCAGGCTTCCACTGTTAAACAGTTAATTACAGCGTGTTTATGTGTATAGGGCTTGATTGTTAATTGCTTAAACGAAGTTGTACTATAAAGACAAGTGCTTGTTGCCTGGATTCCTGTGTGCTTAGAGACTGATCTGAGTGGTAAGTTGTTTTTCCAAGGTATACATAAATTTGAAGTCTGGATTTTAGAAAAGAGGTTTCATATGATTTCTTGAACAAAATCTATAAGGCAAAGTCACAACTTTAATAGCAAAAGTGCAAATATTACATGCTCTATTTTAGCATAATTTTTGAGGAGCATTTCTTTGTCTCTATTCCTATAAGCAAGAATCAGAAAAAAGAATGGAAAAGAAAAGACACACATAAAAGTTTCTGATTATGAAATTTTTATGGATCAGAGCCTTTCCAGTAAGTTATGGAAGACACTTGAGAAAAGATCAAGGAACGTGGAGTTATTTGGGCTAGAGTAAGGAAGGGTGAGGCTTACTCTAATCATGGTCTTTGACCCTATGAAAATCTTGGTGGGAAATGGATGACTAGCTGTTCTATTCGCACATGAACATGAAAGTTAATTGTCAGAAGTTGCAGTAGAAATAATTCAAGATAGAAGTAATAAGAATCAATAAATTTTTGTCCTGAGAGTTTTTAAAATTAGCCTCATGATTTTGTAAATGCCATAGGGGCATTTTGTACAGAATATGGAACCATACTTAAAATTTTGTATCACAAATTTATGTAAACTTTGGCTATCAAGCTCTTTGACTTTGATCAGGACTGTAAACTCAATGATATCTATTACTATGATTTATAATTGTTTATGTTAACCGTAGTATTATTTAAACTATGAGCTCACAAATATCAAAAAGAAGAACACTTATACAAAAAGTAAAGCCAGTATTAGTAAAATCATTCTGTCCCTTACATTTTGCTAAAACTGACCTGAGATTCCTGCCCTATGTCTTTTGGATGGGGTATACACTCAAAAATTTCCATGAATTTCCCAAGGTTGAAGGACTTATGGCTTTAAATTCTTTTGAAATTACACCTCTAGGGCTAACAAACCAATTTTTAGCAAAACTTTAAACATAAAATACAGTGTTATAAGGCATTGTGTGTGCTATGGACTTTTACATCAAACCAGGTTATTTTAGAATAGATACGTAGGTGCACTGGCACTGTAAGACACAAAGTTCTCTTAAGCCAGTGAACCTTGGCTTTTTGAGTAGGATGATATGCAGAAAAGTGTAGCCACTTTCTATAATAAATCCTTGAAATATACCAAGCCAGTTCATTAAGCAAGTCACCAAGAGCTGGTTTTACCATGCTATTTTTTTCTCTTATGGAACATAGCTTGCAGAAAACGGGACATCTGAGAGAATTCAGGAGAGTAATTAACTGAAGGACAGCATGCAATTTTGAAGTAAGTTGTGTCTGGTTCAAATCAGGAGAGGAGAACAGAGCTTTTTGTTCTTTCCTGCTGTGAACTTCAAACTCAATGGTGTAAAAACTGAAAAGAGAGGTAGTTCAGTTTGATGGATTAAGCTAAAAGATAAATATGATCTTAAAAAGATAGGCAACCTCGAGAAAGTCATGTGGTTTTGTTTCCATTAGTAATGAAAGTAAACCAAGAGTATCCCAACATGTCTTATTTGTAATGGCCCCTGATTATTTTCTTTTATCAAACTAGAGGCTTTCATCCATTATTCCTACTAGCCTTCATTCAGCTAAAGGTATTGCTCCATAAAAAGGAATGAAATTATCTGCTCATTAACTTTGAACTTAGTAACAATTTTTCCTTCAGCTACAACTCTCATACTTTTTCTGCTCTCCATTCTTCTCACCAATTTTCACATTCCTTCATTTGCGTGTCAGACTCAAGTGCCTCAGCCCATCAGTTAAATTACTTCTGTTTTTACAACAGCTCTTGAAAGGGTTTACTGCTGACACTTTCCTCTAATCTAGCTATTCTTGCTACATGTACGATTTCTTTATTGATGTTAAGTTTAGAAATGTTTTTAAAAAGTACGTATCAGTAAGGTGTGTTGGCTCTCTAATCATGTTTTCTCCTGCTAATCATTCAGTTACCTGATTAAAAACAGATGCAATCTATTTGAAATGTGAATTTAGTAGTGAAATGTCAGTAAATACTTTGTATCTAGTCTATTTATAGTTATGAAATGCCCTAAAATGTTTTCTACAGAAAGCATTTACATAATATTTTATAGCTAAGTGTTTTTCCTACCAAATGATCCCATCCAACCAAATCCAGCTGACAAGCATAACAAAAAAACAAACAACAACCAAGATGCAACCACAGCAAAAGCCACACTTATAAGTAATCTGCAAACAAGAGTACTAGAATTGTCATACGACAAAGACCCTGTACTTAGTTCATGATGTATCAGAAGAAGTAAGACATCAACATCTATTTAAAGCCTAAAGTAGATATAAAAATTGATTGACATATACACAAAGTATTAAATAAAAAGAGGAAAGAAAAAAATAACTTGGCTAAGAAGAATCAGGTAGGACTCGGAAAACGTGGTGTTTCTTTTGGATCTGCATAAAGTAATAGAGTTTGAATGGGCAGACAGAAGAAATTCTATGTGCCAGCCACAACATCAGCAATAACTTCTGAAAAGTTCTAGCAATCCATGCCAATATGACCATTTTCAATTTTATGGTTTTCAAATTAAAATAAACTATTTATTGAAGCCATGCATTATCAGTTGCATAGTACCAGCCAAAGTTACTTGAGCTATTTAAATGAACTACTTTTATAGAACTCCTAATACAAATATATTCAAATATTTATTTAATTAGATTGCCAACTGAATCAAAAATCTTAAAAGAAAAAAACTCCAGTGAACCTCTTGAAATAAGAACTAGATCTACATGGGATTATTTTTACTTTTATAATATAATAAAATCAGAGTAACTAGCATATTCTCTGAGTCAAATATGAATTAATCCAATATTCACATCTAGTGACACTAGATTATAAGTCTTACTAAACTGAGTTTTTAACAATGACAATTTGCAAAGTTTTTATTTAGAACAATTCTCACCCAGGGCAAAGCAAGTGCAGAGTCCCCAAGCTTATATTCCTTGTTTAGAATTTGGATTATACTTTTGCTTTGTGACCAAATGCTGTCTTCCAACACTTCAGGGTAGATGCAGAACTAGTTCAGAGTGGTACCTGGAAGTGATATTTTCTACTGGGGGATATTTAGCAATAAATAATAACCACAAAAGGCAAAATGTGTTGCTTCTTATAAAGAAACACTTGTCAAGGGACCTCTAAGTTCATCCCCATACATGCCCTTTTTATGCACAAACCCTCAGTGTGGGGGAGAAGCAGAGAGGCATGGATCTGAATGGCCCTTTTCCATTGCTTTGATGCACCACGCATTCTAGTTTGTCTTCTCTGTTCTGAAAACCGAGTTCCTCTGTAATTCTGAGGGCACTGCTGGCTTGTTTTGGCACTAACTCTGTAGAGCTAAAACTCTGGGCTACAGA
Source organism: Dinomys branickii (assembly GCA_004027595.1). Lineage (NCBI taxonomy): Eukaryota > Metazoa > Chordata > Mammalia > Rodentia > Dinomyidae > Dinomys > Dinomys branickii. The sequence continues at coordinate 146,716 of PVLD010001959.1, forward strand.
GGCAGAAAGATTTAAGAGCCTCTCACCTCACAAACTTGAGTTTCAGGTCCAAACAGTGACAACCTGTCAGGATCTTGTTCGTGGCACCCAAGCACACCAAGCACATGGACAGCAGAAATGACTGAAAAATGCTTGGCCCCTGGTTCCCTTGGTCATTAATTCCATTGATTATTTTGGTGTTAAAACACTGAGACAGGCGCTAGTGCCAGCCTAACATACAAACTAGTCAACTCACATTTCCTTTGGCCTTTTAGAAAATGCAAATGGGTCCAAATCCTAAAATACAGCTGAGTTTAAAAAAAAAATTAAAGAAGGAAACAGACAGAAGTGAGAAAAGTGTTCCAAACAAACGAAATGTTGATCTGCTTTTTATTAATTTCATTTTTTATCTTCTTGTGTACAGACGTTTGACAGCTGTGACATTCATGGGCAATGCATTTGAAAAAGAAGACATAAATATTCAGAGACATATTAGAATGCTGTTCAATGTAAGCACCTGTCTACTTAGTGTTGACAGAAAATCATTTACTTTGCTTTATGCATGTTCTCCCTAGAGACCACAGAGGTCCTATTTTATTTAAAGAGCTGGTCCCAACATCAGTGTTTGCTCTTGAAACTGCAATATATATAGCTCATTATATTTATTGAGGAAACAATTTTGCTTTATATTTTCAATAATACTTAAACAATTTTGTCAATCTTGACCTCAGAAGCAATTTTCCCCCGGGATTCAGTCAACAAAAGACTCCACACAAGGCCTAAAATAAGGTCCTTATACTACACTTTTTCTATTATCACCTAGAGAAGTTTCTCAAGCACAACTTTTAGAGAGGAGAAGTGCAGTGTGTAAAGCGAGGCTGGAAGATGTCGTGGGTCTTAGGAGAAGCATCACAGTCAGGAGAACGCACGCTAGTGTCTGTGTACAGTCGCGCACACCCGCAGTCTATACTTCCTAGGTTTCAGTTGCTGACAATTAAACATGGTTGTAAAATTATCACTAAATAAAAAAGTATTAAATACTGTGACGCATTTACAATGGTTGTATTTTATTATTAATTACTGCAGTTAACTTCTTACTGTGCCTACTTAATTTATAAATTTAATTTATAAAATTTTATCTTAGGTATTTATGTACAGGAAAATCGAAGTATATGAAGAGCTTAAATTTGTTTTCTTTTTTTATTTTGCAGGAAAAGACATATTGGCATTAATCCCCTTCAGAATGCGCCCTCTCATGTGAACACACTGATCCCCATCATCCTTGCCACTTTCTGAAGCATTTCCGGAAGTCCTCTTTCTTGAGTATCTTTAGTTAGGCTATTGTGGCATCCTCAGTGTCCTGAACTAATTCAAAATGTTCACAGTTTGCGGCCATTTTGACTTTGAGGAGGAGCCAGATCCTACACAATGACAGACCCTATGAGTCAGGGGGAAAAGGACACACTGTACGTTCACAAGCCTCCTCCCCAGGGCACAGCACTTGGCACCAGCATTCACCAGGGACAGCCACAAAGAGGACTTCCAGAACTGCTTCAGAACATGCCAGGACCAATGGGTCACCGTGTTTGAATCATGAGGGTTACTTCAGGGGGAATTAGTGGTAATGCGCCACTTACTGTAGTAAAATAGTCTTCATTTAAACATTTGCCATACATTTTGATCACCTCCTGCACAGGGCTCAAGATTATCTGTGGCTTCAGGTTCCACCCAGTCTCAGAACATCTCCTCCTCTGACAAGAAGAAACTGCTGTCTATACACTTCTTCTGTATTATACTGACACACTCTTAATATCAGTACTGTGTAAAGCAACAAACTATAATAACCCAAATCTATCATGACTTTTAAATCAGAAATATCAAATTTCCTAAATCTTTGTTTCCTCTATACTCTGACCCAAGCAAAAAAGTAATCACATCCCTTAAGTAAAGAGAAACGGTGACCATGTACAGAGAAAGAAAAGAAAGGAGAGAGAGGGAAGGAAGGAAGGAAGGCACGAGGAAGAAGAAAGGGCTGGCAGCCTTTAAAGGTCACTGATGATGCCCTCACGAGGTGGTGCTGATAGGACTTGCAGCATGGCAAGTTGCTCCCAAGTGATTAAAATAGGCACTTGTAAGGTCATTACCTGTCTAAAGTGTAGTTTCCCTTCTTGTCCTCAGTGAAATGTTCATCTTCACACGCTATGAGTTTGCAGTGGGTTGACGCCTTACTATTGAGAAGCCTCCTTTAGCTGAATCTCAGGTCAGAATTACAAGTGTAGTCTATTATCAAAAACATAATGAAATACAGACGAGAATAAACAAAGCCTATTTGGAGGCTATGACATTTCTCCCCATTTTAGTTTTGCCTGACACGACTGTGTAATCATGTTGGCTCGGCCTGATGAGGTTTGGAGGCGTAGGGGGCTCGGACTGGGAGAAAAGGGAGCTAGAACAGGCAAAGTTTTCAACGCTCAAGACTTCCAAAACCTTACAATGCTGCCACCTACAGACCAAAACTTTCAAGGCGGATTCCATCAATTGCGTTTTCCTACCCTTAACAATGAAAAACATAGAAGACCCTGGTAAAAGAACAGAGCCCCAAACCCAGAATCCTACAGAGTTCAATTACCAAGTGATATGAAAGAACAGGCCCTTTAGCTTAGCTAGTTCGATGCCATTACATAATTTAATTAGGATCATCACATGCAACTAAAGCTGTCTAGAGGAATTATGAGGCACAGGTTCAGATCACATGTGAATCCTTTTGCTCAATTAAAAATAAGCAATTTTTAAGGATTTTTCCTCTTTTCAGTATATGCAAAGAGCAGTGAAGTGTGGCCTGCATATTTTTCACATTAAAATTATTATATAAAGCCTGTAGCATTTGAAATACTTATGGAAATCAAAATGTTACACTCTGACCTTAGGCATTTAAACTTCGTCATTTTAAAAGCTATTGTTGCCATGCTTTCCTTTGTTCTAAGAAAATTACTGTGGTTAGTTATAATAGCTGAATGAATAATTACCAGGAGAAGAAAAGAAATATGTAATGGTGCCGAAATGACTCTTGAGCCTACAGAGTTCTACACAGAGTTTTAACTCCATTTGAAGCCCTGGCATCATGACAAACGGCATCAGCATAGTGCTCCCTTCCCTCCTGTACCTGTCAGTCAACGCGCCCGCTTCCTTTCTCGGTGGCCTACCCAGTCTTCTTACCTTTATGTCAGAAAAGCTCTGCTAAGAGCCTGATGCAATAAAAATTTCTGAAGCAGTCTGATTCCTGGTTGATCTATTTTTTTTACGATGTAAGCACATGTAGTGTCAAATATATTAGGCTATAGTGTTAATTATTTAAGCTTTTTCCCTGAAGTTTTGAACATGAGGCTTTTAATTTCCTTTTTTACCAGTTATAGCAGAAGATAGGAAAAAGGCAATACTTTGTATTTTTAACTGTGCATTAATCTTATATAATCAAAAAGCTATTATATTTTTAGTAATTTAAAATTATACCTCTGGAACATACTTTGTTAGTCATTATAATTATTAAAATTACTTTTCTCAATCAATATACCTGAAATTTTTCAAATTAATAGAATTTATAAGTTTTCTTTAAAAATGTCATTGGGGGAACTAAACATTACCCTAACAAAAGAGCATCCTAAAAAATTTATAGCGTGGGAAGGTAAAAAGAAAGAAATCACTTAGTACTAGAAAGTACACCATGTAAACTGAACATCTCCTCAACTTGAAACTTGATTTATTTACAAAATTTCCAGTAGTTCCAGATATATTGCTAAAGACAGTTAAAATTAGAACAGACAACAAAATTTCCAACGAGACTGTGAGAAATCCTGCACTAACTCATAGATCAAAGCGCATGGGCAAAACTTATTTCTCAGTGCTACAGTCTACTTATTATTTACAATAGAAAGAAGTTTCTGAATTTTCAGGGTACATGAGCACATACAAATATTGTGTCCAAGTCATAGATTGTTTATTAGCTTCTTAGATGAGAAGTACACAAAACACAAAACTGATCCAATCTTTATTTTTAAAAATCTCCAAAGGCTACATCTTCCTACATTTGCAACCAGATATTTACAGGATTAACAACTCCTTTAAACACTAGTTGGATTTATCCCTAATAAGAATATAAATACAATAAGACACTCCTAAGGGGAATACAATTTTTAAAAAATTTCCATATTTGCTACAATAAATGTTATGCCTAGAAATTTTATAGCTAACAGAAACACAGAAAATACTATCCCAGAGCTAGAAAACTGTTGAAGTACAAAGCAAGCCTGATATATTACCTTCCAAATACACAGCATATCCCTGGTAAAGTTGTAAATTATGGTTGCAAATGAGGCCACAAACAAAATTTTGCTCAAGGCATGAATCATAAATTCAAACAATAATCATCTCCTACGTGAGGCACAGCTACTTGGTTTACTTCTTAGGCAGTGTTTCCTAAACATGAAGATGAAAGTAGGTCATGGAGATATAGCATCTTTTTCTCGTGAAACACGCTATGATATTGGGTGGCGGTGCCTTATTTAAAATTGCACAACCTTTTAAATATTAAAAATCTGTTTTCACAGTGCTGGGTCCTTAAGCGTATTGATGCGTCACCTCAAGATGACACCGAATCATCAAAACCATAGACAGTTAGGAGAAATAAAGGGTTCACAGCGGCAACCTCATATGTGAAATTCTGATGTGTTCTTTTATTGGAAGTAAAGGATATTTAGTTAATGTTAAACGCTAACGTTTTAATCTATTTAGTAGATCTAACTGTTTACTATTGCTTGTGCACATCTCAACAGTCAAATATTTTCCCTTTTATGTATTTATAATTTCTAAAAGACTAATTTCACTAAACATTTCTAAGCATGAAGCTTAAAAACACTAGCCTTTAATCTGCTCAAATCATAGAATCATAAAGTTAAATCATTTAAATGCCAGTTCTGACTATTACCCTGGAAAAACATAATTGTAAAACATTGGTTGGATAGAGATTTTTAATATTGGCACAATGCTTTATATTTATGGACAATAAGAATGAATAGCAGCACATTTGCTCATCTAAGGTCCTTAGGTATCCGGAGTGTCCTGCTCCTTTACAAATGAATGTCAATAATATTAATAATAACACTAACAATAGTTATATTGATTAAGTGCTTACAATATATTAGCAAATGTGCTATGAGCTTTATATGGATTATATAATTTATTACAAAAAGTCTTTAAAGCAAAGGATATCTTTTTATCTGTTCTACATGTTATGAACCTGAAGTTTGGAAAAGTCAAACCCCCAGTCCAGGGCCACTCTAAAACTAGGTACTGGGCATTCAAAGGTGGCTGGAGGGCAGCCTATTTCCTAAAAATAAACATGTTACCTGTAATTGCTAATTTTTTATCAATACATAAAGCAATGTGCACACAAAAATGATCTAATTTAAAACAATCCAATGAAATCAAATAATTTGTGGCTACTCACGTGCAACTAATTTGGCACAATGATCTACCTAATGAAATCATTCAGAAAGTATTATTGGTACTTAAGTATGTACTACTCTCTGCCAGGCGAAGTGATTCCAGTGGTGAGCAACATGGAGGTATCTCTACCTGAAAGGAGTCTTTACGGTAGTGAGAAGTTCAATCAAAAATGTTAAAGTCTGCAGGTAAAACTGTTAAAAATCAAGCTGAACAGAAAACAATTATTTGGATGAGTGGTCAGAAGATGTCTCCGAATAAGTGACATTTCAACAGGAATCAGAGGATGACCAATCACCAAGCATGAGCATAAGGGAGATATTTTGTCAAAAGGAAATGCCACGCGTACAGACCCTGAAACAAGGTAAATCTAAGTGCGTGAGCACCAGAAACTGGGCAGTGAGCCCACAGGTGCAGAATGCAGTCTCTGTTTCTGCACTCACTCGCTACTTCTACTTCTCACCGCCCCGTATCACCTCCATCCTCTGGAGGATGCGGAGCCCAACAGATAGGAGCTGCATTCAGTTTCTCTTGATCCTCACACCCTGCATTTCATTCTCATTTCATTCTCAAGTCCTGCTGGTGGGACCCATTACCACGAACCTGTCCACTCCTTTCATTTAGCATGCTAGACCAATGTGTAATCATCGCTTGCCGAGACCACCACTCCTTCCCCTCACTTCTCCTCACAACAGCCAGAGCCATCTTTTGACAATGTAAAGTTCTTTTGAACTTCCTTCTGATATCCATAGAAGGAGTTTGATCTTGTCTTAAAGATTTTCACTGAAATACTACCTCCTGAATGAGATCTTCCTTCAGGGCTCAAACCAAATAGGATTCACACACTCCTGCATATCATATTTATTCGTTTCAGCTCTGTTTATGGTTTAGCTCATTCCTAACATGTGTTTTTTGAGGGGGAATCCAGTCTCTTTTAATCGTTGAATTTTCATCACTTGGAATAGTGCCCACCACAAAACAGTGAAACCGAACGGGTTAGAGAGGTATGCAGAAGTCAAATCATTTATAGACCTTCTAGCCAAAGTTAAGTTGGTATTTGTGTGACAAATTCAGTGAGAAACTTTTAGGAATTCTGCATAGGGGACCAAAGCAATCACGGAGGTGAACAGACAGAACAGATTGCCAAGTGGAAAACTTGAAGAAGAGCAAAGCAGAAGCAGGAAGGACTCGGAGGCCCATCCAGAAAGGCAGCGAGAGAAGAGTCTGGCTTGGGGCAGGTTGGTGATCCTGATGATCGAGGCGGAATGAATGGGTTTATCATGTAATTTCAACTTGCTGATGGATGGAATTTTGAATAGAAAGAAAGTAAGAAGCTAGGATTTATATCCATGTTTTCTTTTTTTTTCTTGAAATAGTGGGCAGGGTGGAGTTAAAGATGGACCTAGAGGTAGGACAATAAGTTCAAATTGGATGCATTTAACCACCCTGAGTCTGACCTAATCTTCTGGCGGCACATCTGAGCCTGCTTCAGGTCTGATGTTTCTCCTTAGAGGGGCAATTCCAGGAAAGGGCAATCTATTAACAGAAACAAATATCTCTAGCAAGTATCCTGCTTTGATTAGACGGCAGCCTTTTAAGAAGCAAATAAGAGCCCATGAAGGACGATGAACATTTAGCTCTTCATTTTTTTAATGCCAGTTTTCTAAATAAACCCAAAACAATTTTGTCAGGGAATTTCCAGCCCTAAATATAACTAAGGAGGAATGTGTGGATTGATGAGGCGTTTGCACTGCGTTTAATTGAAAGATGCTGCTGCTCTAGCATCCATTCCTGCTTCTCAGTCCCTCTGCTCAATTGGTAGCACCAAGGCAATGGAGGCCAGTGAGGAGGCGAAGCGGTTGCCGGATGCCATTGGCAGCCGCCTGGTCCTCACTGTTCCCGAGAGCGGCCTGCAGGGGCTGGGGGAGGAAGCCCCAGTGGGGTGGAGGGATGTCAGTGACTGCGGAAGAAACAATGGTTGAAGCACCAAAGCAAGGCTTCCTTCACCCCAGGAACCACCTCAGGTGACTCTTGGTGCTAAGATGCAATGCAAAGTACTTTTCAGAAGATTTCCTGAAGTCAATTTCAAGACTGCATATTCTTGTAGATATAAAATTTTAAGAAATTAAAAATCACTTTTCAGTGATACGTGACCTTTGTGACAAAGGTAGCTATTATATTCACCTTTTTTCTTCTGTTGATATTGCTAAGCAAATAATAATTTATTGAACTGTGACTTCATTTTAAATTTGTTATCATCTAGACTGTATGTCAAATATTAAGAATGCAACTCAAAGTAGGTAAATGGTAACACAGATGTAGTATGGATATAAACTGTTCTTAAAATCCTTGCAGGAAAAGAAAAAATAACAGAGGATGGCAACTTCCATAGTGAAATAGAATATTATAGTCAGTAGTCTATGTGTTATAGATGATTATGAATACTGGATGTTTGATATGTACAATGTAATCTAATGTAAAAATGGAGGGGAAAGAACATCAAAATTAATATGATTTTTTGAACATAAATGAATTTCAGTAACATTAATATACAGCAAAATAAAACACAAAGAAAAAGAATATATTAATGCAAAAATCAACCAACTAGACTAGTAATGTTATTTACAACATTCCTATATAGTAATTAAGAAATGTAACCAGGCATAACCACACTGTCCAGCTGGGGATGATTTGAACTGCCTGAGTCTAGCTATAAAGTGAAAGCAAAGAGTTTATCTCCTTCTGGCTACTAGACCCACTTGTCCTCTTTCAGACTTGAAACACCTTGTGTCTGTCACAAATAAGCATATCCTTCAAGGGCCTGACGATACGCCATGCACAGGTTCACCCCAATGGTCTTGATTCTCTTCCTGTCGTGACTGAGCAATATGCTAGTAGGATAAATCCTCCTTTGGCCCCTATGTTGAAACATATTCTGGTTCTCTAGTTTATACAGCCCCCAGGCACTTGAGTGTTCAACCTCATAGTCGCTCCTCTCCTGGATTACGGCAACTTTTGGCCCCAAGCTGTCTAGTAAACAAGATCCAAGGATGAAAGACACATGCGCAAACCTCCTGACCCTCATTGTCCTGGTCCTTTTCATGGTTCCCCCTTTATCTCCATCTCCATTCTTTCATTTCATCCAGAAGAAGCTTCATCCTACTGTGTTTTCTACCCAAAATACCCAGTATCTCATCAGAGCAAGACAGTCAGCAAGGGCTCCGGCACTCAACAGGAGGCACTTTGTTTGTTATCTCTGAGTCAGAAGAAGCCAGATCTTCAACGTGTAACCTGTTTTCTCCGGAGAGAGGAGAAATGATTTCACTCCTCCAGGTGTGTCTGGCATGGTCAGAATAAACAGGAGAGCCTGCAAATGAAAACCATTGCGTAGGCGCCCATGTACATGTCATGTTTGTAGTCCTGACTGCGAACACTGGCATCTAAGCAACGCTTTTTGGTCATTTCTCTTTGTAAAATGGACAAACAAAAGAGCAACTTACTCGCCAGCGGTACGTTGAAGCACTGGGAGATCCTCCAAAAACTGTCTCACTTGTGCTAAATTTAATTTCTATCCTTAACAAAAAAATAATTTCTAACAATACTAAACTGACTCATTTTTCAAAGAGTACATAGAGTTTTCTAGGATTCCTAATTAGTGTCCTTAAACTCACTTAAAAAAGATACTACCTGGCTCCAGAAAATGACTCTTACTCCCCACCTCAGATAAATGTATATTTATCTATAGTGGAGCTATTTAGTTATAAAATAAAACTGAAAATGACAATATAACTGCATAGTTGAATAAAAGCGAGCCTGGCGGAAAAGCCCACCAGCCTCTCCTAACAGAGGTCATATATACACAGTGAAGTGTATTTGAAGAGATGTTACTATCACTAGTTAGCATTAAAGCAAGTTAGTTCAAAGTAGGCTTTACTATAATTTAGACACTATTAATATTAAACATAGATCTCTATTATACTTGAAAATTTGCTAATTTCATGCTTCGAGACTGATTGAGACTCCACCTTTTTTTTTTTTTTTTTTGGCAGTACTAGGGATCAAACCCAGGACCTTGCACTTGCCAGGCAAGTGCCTATTCCACTGAGCTATATCCCCGAGACTCCATCTTTTGATATTCAGTTTGAAGTAAAATTTTTATATGCTATTTGTAAACTCTAAATACTGTATAGTGATAAAAACACAAATCAAAAATATCATAATACAATCAACAAATCTTTTTTCTCTTTTTACTAAACTTCTTGTAAAACACAGAAGCATATAAATCCACACCATATGTAAATAGAATGAAGAAATAAAAATCAGTAGAAATTAGTCCCAGAGGCTAAGTGTATGATGAAGTATATCAAGTGTCATTTACCTGCTTCCCTTACTGTCATTAATGTGATCATGTAGCTTTGCTAATGTTTAACAGTACAAAATATATGTTTAAAAAAAAAGCCATGATACAATTCTGTGACTTGTTTCTATTATTCCCATTTTACTAATGAGCCAGTGAGGGAATGAATGGCCACAGAGCAAGGCAAAGTAGGTCTGAGGATGTGCCAGACTCTTTGTTTGAGGGCTGGCATCCTAGGAGTCAGCAAGCCATGGGACTCAGGCACAAAGCAACCAGATGCGGTCACACTGCCTGAAGCTCAGCTTCTGGGTGCAAAAGAAAATGCTGATACGGGCAAAATAGGATTCCAACAACTTCATTTTCTTCCTAAGTAAAATCCATCAATAACCAATTTATGTGGTTTTCCTCCTTTAACTTTTAGCGCTTTTTTCACTCTGCTATATGAAAAGACCACAGCCACAAATATAAACTGGTTGGCAAGGCTACATATACATTTGTGTTAAACATATGTATAATTTTCAGAAGTCTGTGAAGAAAATCCTTTGTGTCCTTAGACCACTTTAACAGTCGCAAAATTTAACAGATTTGTGACAAAGAAAATAAAGTGAGAGTCTCCCAATAAATGAATATTGATTGACTAAAAAAGAGGGAAATAGAGAAAGAATAAATGAACTAGAAGAGATAATATAGTCAACTAAAATTTTTGGCTACACTTTTAGAAGCAAGATATCATTTTTCTATAGGAGACTTTAAAAAGTATAAGGCATTGCTCCTATTCTAAAGAAGCACAAAATCCCATTGGAAGGAAAAAAAGATAAAACTTATTTGAGGCAAAATGAACTTAAAATGTTCCAAAGCAATGAAAAAGTGGTAAATAGCAAACCCTCATAACAGCAAGGGGTTGGAGTCAGAAGATCAGGGCTGCCTGACTCAGTGAGGAAACGATCTCAGAGAAGCTTTTAAATTTATTTATTCCTTTTTTCTTTGTAGGTAAAACAATGACAACTTTAGCAATTTATCACAGATGTTATTTATGTGAAGTTGGTTATTATAATCCAGAATTAGTTTAGGACAAAAACTCAGGCAAACCTTGTAACTGAAGTGTCAAGTGCGAATACTAATGGTTAATTTTAAAACCTTTTCTTGTCTACACCACATTGCCACAGAGCACAGAAAACTCAATGATGGTGACTGGATAGAGATCTCAAGGCACTTTAAAATGGAATTGAATGACTGAAAATAATTTGGAAAGTTAAAGGAATTAGAGCATAAATCAACAAATCCTTGCCTACATGTCTAAAATATTTCTAAATGCATAGAACTATTTTAACTAAGACTCCATATAGCTGTTGACAATCCATGGAAACAACAGAGACTATGTATAGAAGTAGTTCTAAGGCCATGTTTGACAACCCATCTTGTTGGTGTGACAATCAACAATGTTCACTAAACATCTAGATGCCTCCCCAGTGTCACGATACTACCAAGTGCTCTCAAATCACATTTTCCATTACTCCCTTCCAATTTAACATGCTTTTAACAGCCTGAGGTCTAGAGCCATGGTTCCTATAAGAACACACAACTGCTAGTTCTGTAAAATCTCCAGTGTTTCTGCAGTAACAACATTTACATTTTCATTAGTAAAACTCTCTAACCAGATAATGTCACTTCATACAATGTCATGTAGACCCTATGAGTCTTCCAAATGCTTGGCACCTGTTCCACACAAGCCTGTTCTCATTAAAAGTATGCTAGGCCACACATTCACCTTACCTTGCCTTGTGACCCATTTCTGTAGGATTTTCCTTTGACAGCAAGATTTCTGGGGACGTCAGAGCTTTGGAAACACTGGGAGCTTTCAGTTGCACCTGTTTTATTCTCTATGGAGTCATTAGGATTTGGCTGAGAGGAATAACAGCAGGTAAGGACTAAAATTCTAAAAGAGCAGCTCAGCATGATCTTTCCTAAAGTGCAGAGAAGTGCATCCTATAACAGAAAACTTAGCCACAGCCAACCACCTTTTAGTTTCATAATTTGGGGCTCGCACTCTATCTGATTCTAGGATTTCTCCCTCTAGTACTGATGCTTCAGGCAAATTCTGAATAATTAATGGGAGGAGCTAGGGCAGGGGAAGCTGGGGAGAAGGTGTCAAGAACCTCACATCAGGAAATGAAAATAAAAAGGCTCTGTGCCATCTATGTTGGACACAGATGTACTCAAGGCAGCTTCTCTGTCCTACAAAGTTGCTAGGAAAACCCCAGTTGCAAATGGTTTCTTAATAGGGTGGAATAGTGACAGGATAAATCTAATATGCTTTCCTTCACTACTGGAAATAGAGCTATAAACTGAGCTATTGTCTGGATCTACCTGGCACATCATCAGGTAGTGAGGATCCACTACCAAAAGGGACTGGGCTAAGCTTGGGACGTTGCTTCTATCCGTCCACCTTTTCTCACCCATCTCCATAACCATAGGTCAGGCCTTTTTAATTATGGGCTGGATTCTGAAAATCATTTTCTAATAGAGCTCTCTCCTCCTTTCAAAGCAGCTTTTACACTACTCTGAGATTGGGTTTTCCAAAACATAACATTGATCATTTCATTCATCTATTAAAAGCCTCCAGTAGCCCTCCACTGCATACCCAATTCAAGCAGCTCGGCCCAGTTTTAAGACTCTTTAAAACATGACCCTTTTCTTTTTGCCTTTTTCCTTTGGTCTCTCTAGTTTTGCCTCTGGGTAAAGCTAAAAAGGCCAGAACTTATCTAAAAACTCCTATATAAGCAAATGTGAACCAGCCAAGGGTGGCAAGGCATTCTGGGAGTTTCTTCCATGCTAAGTTTATCTGGGCATTATTTCATGCCTATATCTTGTACTCTAAGTAACTACTATGAAGATAACAATACAATGTATTAATTATTCCTACTCTCTTATGTGTAAATATGAAAGACAATTAAGCTTCTAGAAGATACATAGAAAATACCTTCATGAACTTGAAGTATGGCAAAAATTTCTTAAATAAAACAAGAAAAGCACTATAGTAGAGGAACTAATTGATAAGAAGACATGAAAAGTATACACTTATTTTTATCAAAAATAACAGTGAATGTGAAAAGGGGAGACACAGAATTGGAAAAAATATTCACAATACACCTATCCAATAAAAGGCTCATTCCCAATATATAAGCAATTCCTGTATTTTAAAAAGAAAGCAATCGAAAACTGGGGAAGAGACTCTGAAAATCCCCTTGTGAGAGGATATGCAAATGAAAAATTATCGTATGAAAATATGTTCTTCCTAGTTAGTAATCAGGGAAATAAAAAAGAAATCAAAATATTCCACAATATGTTGTGTCCTCACCGAGTGGAAAGGTGGGACAGTTCTCTGAGGTCCCTTTTACTAGGGCACTAATCTCAATCATAAGCGTTCCACTTTCAGGACCTAACATCTCCGGAGGCTCCATCTCCTAGCACCATCACGTTGACCAATAGCATTTTAGCATATGGATTTAGGGAGAACAAAAACGTTTAGTCCACTGCACATGGTGACGCTCAAGACACTCACTGTGCGTGGCCAGAGGAACTTTGTGAAGGTGAACTTATCAACATAAATGAGGGAAATGGTTTTGACAAAAAGGGTGAAGATGTCCCAGAGGAAATGATGCCAGCAAGCAACTTCACATTACAGCAGCTCTCGGAGATATTTTGTGACATTGTGAGCTCGGAGGATAAAAGCTGGAAGCTGATCAAAACTTAAAAAGGAGTATGATAATATGCCAATGCATAGGAAAAAAACCCTACACTATCTATGGTAAATTATACAGGAAAAAAACTGTTAAAACTATTTTACTCTTACAAGAGTTTTTTAAACAAAAAATTAAATTACTTTAATTCTTAATGCTTCTCATATACAATAACATTTTCTTTTTGCCATATAGTTGTAACTGTCAGCGAGATCATTTTTACTCTTTGGGAAAAAGTTTCTGAAAACTGTAATTTTCCCCACTGATTAAGATTGCTTCGCATGGCTTTGACTTGAAAAGACATTTGTAAGAACCCACAGCTCTATCCAAACCTGTAGCCATCTGTGTTCTTTTGATAATCCAGTGTCCAGATGAATACTGCTACTACCAATTTAACAATTTGTGTAATTCCTTGTACTATATACGTCCCACATATTATGGACGTAAGTTGTTCACACTAACCCTTCCCTACTCATGACTGTGATCATATTTCTTTACTCTGTAACTTCTTGCCCCTTCTGATTTCAAATGTCCCTCCACGAAGATGGTTCCCAATTTTCTGCTCATCAAACCACCATGATTCTTCAGTCCCTTGTTTGCAAACTCATGCTGCTGTAACAAATAATACATAGTGCTTTTCAACTATCAGCAAGAACTTCTTACTACACCTTTGTTGTGAAGTCAGATGCATTTGTGTTTGGTTTTCCTTTCAAACAATGATATGTTTAAAATGGAATTTAGCTATGTATATAACAATAAGGACAAAATAGAGAAAGGGAAAAAAACAGGGCTTATCTTTGTTTTTAATCAACATAAAAGTTTTAAGACAGAATTTTCTTGGTAAACAGTTAACTCTCATTATGATTTTTTATTTGAGTATTAATAGAATGCTGAATACCTCTCAAGTGCATAGCCGAGAACAAAGCCTAAATGAGTCTCACTCCTCAAGGATGTGGAGAAAAGACAACATCGTGCGCTCTGTTTTAGCAGCCATTCCAACAGCCTCTCAATTGCTGTTTTCAATTGCACTTTTGCACATTGCCCTTGAATAAATAGCTAGTTGGCTTTGAAATTTCTTGAACCAACAACTCTTTGTTGAAGACCTCACAAGACTTTTAATAAAGACAGCTAAAAAAGCAATTGATTTTCCCCCCTGGTTGGAGTATGTATTCAAAAGATTGGTAAACAATATCTACCATGTTTTCCCTTAAGAATGCATTCTTTGATTTGTACTTTGAAGAAAAAAATACACATAAGTCAATATTTGCTTTCTTTTTATAATAACCACATACAGGGCTTTCTGGGACAATGGTACTGTACAACTACTTATAGTAGATCTTTTATAGGAGACTCTTAAATGAATAGCAATTTCAAACATCTGAACAGAGTCTGTGTTGGTTTCCCTGGTGCCACAAGGTCTGTCTGGGAGACGTTTCTGACCTGAGCACCGAACATAATGAAGCTTGGTGGCTTCTGGTGTTGGGGACTAGTTTTCTGCATGTGTTTTCATCCTCTGTGATTGATTTGAAATTAGTCCAAGTTAGCATGTACTTAGATCAATTTCTGTCCACGTTACATACGACATGCTCTGTTATGTTGCCAGTACACTGCAGCCACTGCCTCCCCATTGGTGATGAGAGCATATCAAAGCCATTTTTTGTATAACTGCATCCTCTTGGTCATGGCTGACTAGACCAGGAATGTCCACCTGCTTCAAATTCAGCCAGAGTCCCTTTTCTTGGAAATTGGATGTTGAACTGATGGGTACTCCTTTAGGGGCCTTGTGACACAGGGGCATAAAAAGGTAGGAAGGAAATTTCTAATTGTTATGCAGAAGAAACCAGTGTTTAGAAAGAAAAATAAAGTAACTTCTAGTTCTTTGCTTCAGAGTCTTTCTAAACCTCATTTTTTTTTCTCACTACTGGATTCCATTACATGTCTTTGGGTCTTTATAATGAATTCTCTTTTCCTAGTTAAGCTTACTAGTGTTGTTTTCTGTTACTTGCTGCTGTGACCCATAATAAAAACAAAGAATTTTCCAATGCGGATATCTAGAGGCTACATCACTGAAATAAAAATGATGACATTATTATTATGAATCTCGATAGCACACAGCAGAACAATGAATGTCCCTTTAACATTGAAATCAATTATTAACTACTGAAAAATTTCAAGCTTTTTCCAGCAATGCTTTGTTATCCTAAGTTTACTGTGCAGATTTACATTGTTAATCTGCTACATGCAAATTGATCTGCTATTCCACAAAAGCATTTCAGTCTTCCACATAATAGTCCAGCCTTTTAGACCTGAAAGTAACTGTCTACCTGAGTGCAATATGTGGTCCCAAACACACTAGTAGATCTTTTCTATGAGACATTCTCATAAATTAGTACAATTTCAAACATCTTAAAAGAATCTGTATTGGTTTCCCTGGTGCCACAAGGTCCTCACTGGAGGAGCTGTTTCTAATCTGACCATTGACCATAATGGTGCTTGTTGGCTTCCTGTCTAATATTTACCTTTTGAAATGTCTAGATATTGATGTTTTTGAAACTTAACATTTTCTAAAATGTATTTGGTAGTCTCTCCCAGAGGACTTTTTCTTCATTTAATTTCTTATGGGTTTTTAATCCTTTTTTCATCATTAAGTAGTATAAAGAAAGAGCTTTCTTTTAGTTCATCAAAACTAAATGTAAATAAATGATAAACATGTTCTGAAAGTACACAGTATTAATGGTTATGAAATGAGTCCTCAGTATAGAGCTAACAGAGAGTCAACTTCCTACATTTAGTGGAAAATGTAGTTCATTTTTCCCTGACCCCCGTCCCACTTAAAAAATATGACTATACAATCAGAAGATACAAATAAAGAATTATTTCTCCTTTATTATAAACAGTAGGATTTATTTCCAGTACAGTATGTTGTTTGTGTTTATTTATGAAAAATGTTCGAGTCTACTACCATAAAACCCTGGGCATACCTGATCTGGTCTGAAAAATGTTTGAACATTATCAAATATTTTAAAAGATATTTGATTCTTACTAGTCACAATAACATAACACTTTTAAAACTTACTTAATCATTTGTTTAATAATCAGAGGACAATTAGCAGTGATGAATTTACTGTTCTATTGTCAAAGTTAATAATTGCTTAATTTTTAATTGTATGTTTTATCTTAATTTAAAGGCTTTTGTCCCCTATGTAAATTAAAATGTACTTGATTTTCACCAGTATGTTTAGATAAAACAGAACATTTCACAGCAAGGACATGGACTCTAATGATCTTTCCCAAAAGTGACATTTCATTTCAAGAAACAAGGTTTTATTTTTTAAAAAAACTTACAAGAGACAGTAAAAACAACCATGACTAATATTGTTGAGATATTTCCCATATATGTGTGTGTGTGTGTGTGTGTGTGTGTGTGTGTGTATATACACATATACATATATACACACATATATATGGTATATATAGATGTTATGGGGAAGACTTATATATCTGTAATACTATGGTAAAATGTTGAATTAGAAAAATGTTTCATGAATATAAGAATGAATATGTAAATTGAACTTAATCACCCCATATAATATTGGAGATTTGTCAAAGAATATTTAATGTAGAAGAGTAGTAATTATAAGAAAGCACAGATGGATTGACAGAAATGGAAAGTTGTTTTACTGTGAATTATAAATTATCAAATTATAGAAATCTACTTTAGTTTCTTTAGAATGTAGCTTCAAAATTCCCTAAGATGTGAAACATAGAGTTGCCATATAATGAAACCTCTAGGTACATACCCAGGAAAACTGAAGCAGATTTTCATACAAAATTTTGTATGGTAACCTTCATAGCAGTGTTATTCATAATAGCCAAAAATTGGAAAAACCCAAATGTACATCATCTGATAAATAAATGAACAAAATTTGGAGTGTCCATACAATGGGATATTATTCAATTTTTAAAAAATGAAACACACATGCTACAACATTCATGAACCAGAAAAATATCATCCTACAGAAAACAAGCCAGATACAAAGACCACAAACAAGACAATCTCATTCACGTGACTTGTCCTGACAAGCAAACTCATAAAGTTGGGAATATTAGGCTTTCCAGGGGCTGAAAAGTAGAGAACCGAGGACTGACTGCTGATAAATGTAGAGTTTGCAGGGGATGGTAAACATGTTCTCAAAGTTCATGGTATTGATGATTATGAAGTTTTGTTACTGTCTTTAGAACACTGAACTATGTATTTTGAGAGTGAATTTTTTATATTTGAATCATACATCACCTTAAAAATTATAGGAGAAGAAGCCAGGCGTGGTGGCACAGACCTGTAATCGAAGCACTTGGGAGGCAGAGGCAGGAGGATAGTTGCAAGTTCCAGACCAGCCTGGGCTACAAAGGGAGCTCAAGGCCAGCCTGCACTGCACAGAGAGACCAAAAAGACAAAAATACCCAAAAAAGTATAATTGTAGGAGAAGAAAATTTACAGACACTGAAAATTAGATAAAACTTAACACACGCATATAATAAATCATTTGATTCTATCCATCATGCGTCATCCTAAAAATGGGCTGAATACAACTAATATCTGTTTATACGGAAGCATCTTATCACAAATATCTACAATGCACAAACAACACCTCCAGGGCAATGTCCGAGCTGTGTGGGGAAAACATGGGAGAAATCCAGAGCAAAAGAATGCTTTTATGGTAGCCTTCAAACAGACAGCAAAGACAGCATTGTAATTAAAAGCATCTTCAAAACAATGGATACTACATTATTAAATGAGTGCTAATGGAGATATGTGACTTCAGAAAAGCTTGCAGAAAATAAACTAAAGCACACACCTAAATTTTGATGTTGGTTGAATGCTGACCATCGAGCACAGCCATGACTTTTATATGACTATTGGTGTACTTTGTATTGTGCTAATAATAATCTTTCCCAGATGTATTTCTTTATCACAAAACAGTCAGGGTGGAAAAGGACATGAACTTTGTGCAAGTGATGGAAGTGAACATAGTTAGAGCTTTCACAGTGGCTGGTGGAACATTTCACATTTTCACTGCAGTGTCTTGATAACACCAGCCCTCACTCTGTGCCTTCTCTAGCCAGAGCCTTCTCTTTTCATTAATGCCTCTGAGAATGAATTCCCAATTCCTGTAGTACAAATGCACTGTGTTGATATTTATCTGTTATCCCAGGCAATGTCACTACACCAAAATGGATGCATTTAGTGTTAACTACCTCACCAGCAATTTCCCTTCTGAGCATTGGAAAGTGATAAAGCATTGGAATGTGATAACATGCTTTACTCTTCTTTATACTTTGAGAGAAATGCAATACTGAACAGACTACCAGAAAATAGATTGGGGAGAACTCCTTGAAGCCATTTGTCCTAGTAATTGACCAACAGAGAAAAATAAAGCACTATTCCTCAATGCAGGTATACTATTGGAATCATCCTGCCCTTTGTGTTACACATTTCATAAACAGGAATGCTAGGAGGACAAGCATGCTTCTCCATTAAAGGGATACATTCGACTCCTTGAAGATGAGTGACAGCAGCATGGCACCTACAAACAGTGGAGAGATCCATTTCACTGCTCTCTAGAACTTGTGAGCCTCTTTCAGGATGAAAGTAATCTTTCCATGTTCCGTGTTGAGGCAATGACCGGACCGGCTCCAAGGCTGACAGCTGTGTCTGTCACACCCCGACAGGAAGCATCTGCAGCTAACTTTCTTTCCTGGCAACTCCCAAACTTTACATGACCAAATGATCTGATGGAAAATGGGAGAGGGGTCTACTCAGGAAGAACACCAGGACCAACAGAGCAGTGAGGATACACTGAAGACACTCTTCTTGAATGTTAGCGCACATTATGCAATTTGTGTCATTTAATGAGCCTGCTCATCTGAAAAGTGCATTCTCGTAACAGCTTATTTTATATGAAAGATCATCAGACAGCCTTCTCAGTTTTTACCTCACCCTATAGCTCAGTCAGAATACTCGTACAGAAGAAAAAACATCCTTTCCCTGGGTAACAGTCCTGTAGGTTTTCCCACCTCAATTCCTCTTTTTAATGCTGCTCTGGCCCCAGCATGAAATTTTTTTAAGCATTGCAAAATGTCAATACACAAACAAAGGAAACCAGAAGCAATCCCCTGCTATCACAGAATCTTGTTTTATAAACTGAGAAACACTGACATGTAATGAAACCTTGTTCTTTCTCCCTCCTCCACTTTGTAAATGATTGGCTTCCCCCTCCTTCTTTGGATATAAATAAACAGAAAAGTGTCTGTATATTTGGTGTTTTTTCTCTTTTGGTCTTCATAATCAAGGGCTATTACAGCAATAGATCTTATCTGTGGACTGGCAGTCCCTCTGCACCTTCAGTTCAGGTTTTTGTTTATGCTTGGCTGCCATGGTGGTTGTTCCTGATAGTTTTAGGTCAGCCATGACAGACTATGGGTGACACTAAATAAACAAGCTGGGAGTCTGGGACCAGCCAGGAAGGAGTGGTACTAGGGCTCACAGTTTGATTTTCCTTGATTGATCACTCTTCTTATTTAGAAGAACTTATTGTGTACAGTACCTGCTTGTCTGGCTAAGCAAATTACACCATCAACTAGCAAGGACTTAGAAATCCTCATAAACACAAAGAAGCAAGGAGGACAGTACAGCTTACTCAACTGCAAAGTGAAGCCGCCAACTCCAGGAGAATGATCAGGGCTGTTTATTTATTTTCTGAAATAGCATATAGCTCTTTCTTCTGCTGCTTGTTAACCTGCTCTGACCTAAGTAACCTTGTCAAGCCACCTCCCAGGTTGCCCAGATTGCCACAGCCAGCAGGCTAACGATTCTAAACGAAAAACGGGGCATGATTTCCTAGTGATCAGTGTCTCTGAATTCATCTTGGCTCCCTGCAAGCTCTGTGCTCATTACTGTATAGCTTGAAGAGGAAGCTTCTGGGTGGGGCCACTCTTTTATATATCTATATCTATATCTATATCTATATCTATATCTATATCTATATCTATATATCTATAGGGGTACTCTACAACCCAGCCCAGAATCTCCCCCTAAGTTCCTACTGCAAAACAGGCACTACAAAACTCCCTGAAAAATCAGTATTACACATTAATCTTTTCAAATTGTGCACATCAACTAAGCAAAGATGTGTGACTTGTATAGCTGGCTATAATCATTTTGGAAGAAAGCAATTTATTCTTCAAAGCCCTATATAGTGTGAAAGCATGGCTGTCAGGAATACTGAGAATCCTTCACTTCAGATTCAGTTACCAAAAGGTCCTAGGAGTCACTCACACTGTGATAACAAAGCAAAGAATAATGATGAAATTTAGAAAGGCGCTCAAATAATTAGATCAGAAAAAGCAACTATCAAAGCTATAAACAGAAAAGTCATGGAAAAATATTCATAAAGAACCTACCAGTAATCAAAGAGATAAATATCAACATTATGAAAATATGATTTTTCACCCATCAAAATGAGCATTTTAAAAATAAGGATGATGCTCAGTGCTATGGAGACTGCTGTGAGTTGGGTCTTTTACTGTCTTGCTGCCCATGTGGAAATAAATCAACATAAACTTTCTGCAAAGTTAGGGGAATTCCATGGCTCCTGCCATATTTTGAGGCAATATTTCTCAAACTTTAATTTGTATAAGAATCACCTAGGAATATTTTTAAAAACAAGATTCTGATTATTCTGAAAAGTCCAGGTGGGGACTGAGAGTCTCATTTATAACAAGCTCTAAGCTAACAAGAATGTGGCAGGTTGGGGAACTGCACTTTAAAATGAAAACAAAAATCTTCAATACTTTCTCCAAAACAACAGGCACTGTGGAAGTAGATGCAGAATGCAGAAGGCTGGTCACATACCAGTGGTAGGAGGAGGAGGAGAGAGGGACAGAGAGAGAGACAGAAAGAGACAGACAGACAGACAGACAGACAGAGACAGACAGAGATAGAGACAGAGAGGAGAGGGGGACAGAGACAGACAGACAGAGACAGATGGACAGACTGACCAAGGGCAAAGCCAATTCAAGTCTAGAGGTCCAGAGAGTTCCTCGCTATCGTAAGTTCCCTTCTGCACGTGACATTTGCATTTCCTTGGGTATAATAATCATGTGAATG
Source organism: Dinomys branickii (assembly GCA_004027595.1). Lineage (NCBI taxonomy): Eukaryota > Metazoa > Chordata > Mammalia > Rodentia > Dinomyidae > Dinomys > Dinomys branickii. The sequence goes on from PVLD010001959.1 coordinate 168,458, forward strand.
TGTGGTAATAGGAAGTGTGGAGTTTCAAAGAACACTCAGAGCAGAGGCATATTAGGCTGAACCATATGAGACTTCCAGTAGTCCATTTTTAACCCACAGCAATGGCCATTATATATGGCTGAGTTTCATTTTAATAAAGACAATAATCAGACATGTGGACATATATGAGACTGGTGAAGTTAAGCATTAGGGACAGAATTTGAGAAATGTCCACATTTCAGAGATGAACAGTGAGGGCAAAATGCAGAAGACTATTCATTTAGTAGGACTCCAAAAATAAAATACTACAAACAGGATAGATTACAACCAAAATTTATTTTCTCACAACTTTGGAGCCTACCAGTCTGAGATCAACATGTCAAAAGTATGGTTTCTTCCCAGGGCTGGCATCTCACTTGTAAATGGCCGTGTTTTGTCTGTGCTTTTACATGATTTTGTTCCATACATGGCTCTGCCCTGCCTTTCCCTTCTTGTAAAGACCTGGAAAGGCTGCACTGAGACTACCCTGACAACTTCATTTGAATTTAGTTGCCCCTTTAAAGATCCTGTCTGTAAAAGCAATTCTATTCTGAGTGGGGGATGCAGGCTGCAACATAAGAAATTTGGAGGAGCACAGTTCAGCCCATAAAAGAGATCAACACAGATTTTTTAAAAAGATATGAAGAACAAACCCTACCCATACTCTCAAAATCTTGAAGCTGATTTTCCACTGTGAGTCTAAAACAAGAACGCAGTGGGAAGGTGGTGGACAACACCTGTAAAGAGGCCATGGGACTTGGGATGGGAGGTTTGGGTTGACATTTGGAAAAGCAGTTTGGGCGATTAAATCAGGGTGGAACTCAGAATAGGCAGGAAGAGAAGTAAAGACAGTGCATAAAGATGTAAAATACACATGGGAACAAATAAAACGGACAACTCTGTGAGAAAACTATCATCTAGCTCAACCGTGAACCCCTCCAAATTCATTTCTCTTTCACTGTGGAAACTCCACTTCCTGAGGAAACTCAGAGTTCAGTGTCTTAAACAATGTACTGTCCTATGAGTAAGGACCACTTCTGTACTACTATTTCTGGGCTTGTTAGGGTGCAGTATACTATGCGAGTCACTGACAAATTTCTGGTCTAGTAGATGTAGTTTACTGAGGACCACAAACTTCAAAAAACATGGAGGGAAAAGGCTTTATTTCATCTCAAATGCATCCAATAACAAGGGTCTTCTGCAATTCATCCAAGCAACTTTGCTAATTATATGACTGTCTTAGGGCTACCATAATAAAATTCCATACAGTACGTGATTTCAACAACAACAAAAAAAATTCTTTCTCTCACTTCTGAAGACTCAAAAGTTCAAGACCAAGGTGCCCACTTAGTTAGGTTCTTGGTTAAGCCTTTTCTTTGTGGTTTACAGACAGCTGTCTTCTATTGCCCTCACATGGTGGAGATCAGGGAATGAAAATAAACTCTCTCTTGGCATGTTGTACAAAGGCACTAATTGCATCCACAAGGGCTCCACCTCATGACCTGATAACATCCTAAAGGCCTCTTCTCCTAATTCCACCCCACTAATGACTGAGATTCCAACATATGAATTGGGGAGGTTTAGCGCAAACAGTCAATGCATTACAATTATGTCCATAACAGGATGTATCCAGGTGATGAAACTGCCCATGCCATAATCTAGCAGAGAAGATGCAGCTCTTATTCCCCACAGATGTCCTGTTTGATTTCATGATGTCCCTATTAAAAGATTTTAGGAAAAAGAAGTAAATTTAATCTAAACAAAAATATGTCAGTCTTTCCAGTAAAAGCTTCCTTTTAGCTTAAACGTTCAGTTCACTCGTAATTTATATTCATCAGGACTAATTCATGCATCCATTTTTGGAAACAGATGCATGCAGATGGTGCCACCTATGACTTCTCAGAAAGATATTTAGGTGTATAAGAAGGGGGTTAGGGATACGACCGGGTCTTTGTGGCGGTGCTTCTGGCCTTTCTACTTCCTATTATTGAGTCGTTTTCACTCCTTATCTTTTCTTTCTGAGGTATTTGAGTCTGAAGTCAATGCCTGTGTGTTGATGAATGACCCATTCCAACTTGCTTGTGAGCCTTGATTCACTTTGAGTTTCACTATTGAATTGACACAGGAGTACACACAGTACTCCACTCTGCTTTGATTTACCTGACCAAAACAGGTGCTGTGGTAATCCTGTGAATCTCAACTCAGTCCCAATTTAGCAAAGGTAGAACTTTATCAGGAAATAGTATTCACTACTGTATTCCCAGTGCTTAGAACCATCTCTAAAATGCTGGTGTCCAGTAAATGTTCGTGGAGACTTGAATGTTTTAGGCTTGGCTCTTACAAGAAAAGAAGAAAATCTTTTCACACACTCTTTTTACCTAGCTCCCAGTTTATGTTTCAAGGCTCCAAAATCTTTATCTAAAAATCAGCAACTCTGTATTTGTTCTTCTTTCTTCTGCTTTCTATTACTTCTCCAGTTTTTGTCTTTTGCCTTTGCCACCCTTGCCCAGAGACAGACAGTACCCTCAGCCCGAAGAGCCTTTTTACATTGATAGCAAGAGAACAGGCCAGAGGGGCAGTCAGAAATTTTGATGTGGCCCTGTTTCTCCACTTGTATGTTGTGTAGGGGCAGGCACTGCCCTTCCTTGGTCCTACTGTCACAGAGCTACCAGGCAGAAGGTACTGCTGCCTTTGACTACTGAGTAAGCCCTTTGGATTTTCAGGGTCAGTTCTGTTAGCCCATTTCAATACACTCTGAAAATATTCTTTGAATGTTATCAGCAATAAAATGCTCTCTCAGCATTGCATTAACTCACACATTTATTTCTTGATTGGTCAGAATCTGGCCATAAAGAGTTTAAGGGGGTTTTGAGCCATAAATATTGCCCTTCCTCCATCTTCTACTAACCTAGGACTGTGAATGATACTTAGTCAATTGATAATGAAAACACAAAAGGTACTTAGTAAGAATGGAGTAAATGCCTAGGCTGGACAATTAAACATGTTATCAAGGGGAGGAGATAAAAGAATTCAGCATCTACTGCTATCCAATCTCATCTATTTGCTCCTTTTTTTTTTTTTTACAAAGGTCACTTACAATATGGCTGAGTTTTGTGGAGAAACAAATTTCAAGAAGTTTCTTGGTTAAAAATTCCATATATATTTAAGATTAGCTTCATAAAGTTCTTCATTGGCTAATGAATGTTAATGCAATAGAAGGACTCTCCCTTGCGAAACAGAGAAGCTTGCTTAGTTCTTACTCTGGGTACTTTGCTGTGGTGCACTGCCTGCTAGTATGCCCTTTCATACCTTTCCCGGATAATGTATCCTCTTTATCTCAAAGAACGGGAAGAAAACAGTCCCAAATGGACAACTAAGAGAGCTGATCAGAGTTCTTCATGTAGAAAACTTTCATAAAATCACCTCTAAATTAAAGGCATCTCCTAGACCCTACTTTTTCTAATCAGAAAAACATTATTTTAGCATTCTTTCACAAATGCTATTTGCAAGCCAATTTGAGGGGCAAACTTTTGCTTCCAAAAAAAATTCTAAACAAGGTTTTGTTTTTTTTTTTCCAAAGGCATGTTGGCCAGAGTAGCTGACACCAGGATAGTTTAATTAGTTATGCATTTGCCTCCTATTCAGGTCCAATAAATATGCATCCATCAGCACAGCTGTAACTCAGCATGCACATTTAAATTAAAGAGGCTTCCTCGGAGGCTGGGGCAATCCTGGCATCTACTCATTTTGCCAAAAGCCCCATCAAATCCTAAATCAGTTGTTCCCTTAGAATTTCTTTTTAGGTATCATCTTGTGACAAACTCAAACATGCACCCAAATTATACTTTCATATTGTTGCTTAATAACCCAAGGGTTATTTTAAAACTATAATGATGTTTTTTCTTAATAAAATTGAATAATTTGAATTTTCTTTCTCTCTCTCAAGTAAATATATATTAATCACACTTGATATAAGAGTTTCAAGTGTTGTTGCTCATGTTTTTCCTTTTGTCTTCACTGTTGCTTTTCTAGAATAGAGCTTCATTAATGAAAATGAAATTAAGTCCAAAAGATGTTTTCTTTTGTATATCAGGATCCAAATGTAATTTATGTTAGCTAGTAGTCATCAGCTTAGCAAATATATTATTTATTTATTTATTTATTTATTTTTTCCGGGACCGGGGATCGAACTCAGGGCCTTAGTGCTTAGCGGCAAGCACTTAGCCCACTGAGCTGTACCTCCAGCCCAGCAAATATATTTTTTAAAATAAGATGCTATTTCTTGAATGTTATGGCTTGTGTTAGATGCCCCCTCCCAGACCTCATAGATAGGGCTTTTTCAGAGGTGGCTGGATCTACAGCACATGATGCTGGAATTGATTCCTGTTGCAATGCTAGGATCTGAGGCACTAGGATTAAGGACTTGAGTGCTACCCATCCTAAGTAGCTGGGACGACACAGAAGGGGTGGAAAGAGCTGTGGTCTCTTGCTTGATTTGCTGCCTTCTGCCTGCCATGAACTGTTTCTCCTATGCGATGCCTGTCTGCCGTTCACCCAGCCTTGGAGCCAGCCAATTACAGACTGAAACTTCCATAAACTGTGAGGCGAATAAACCTTTTCCCCTTTAACTTTGATTGTCAGGCATTTTGTCACAGCAATGAGAGAAAAGTAACCAAGACATTAAATTTCTAAGTGATGTAGATATCTCCTTCTCTTTCAGAAATCCCTAGCTGTGAGAAGACAAGACATCACGCGCTGCTTTGACCAGTGCTGTGTCAGTCTCCGTGCTTTCATCTCTGCAGCTAGACCCTGGCGAAAACAATGACAGATGAGCTGGCTTGCTGTCTGCCCTCTCCTGCAGGGAGGGTGGGCTTCCTTCTCCTCCAGAGACCCGGGGGTAGAAGGAGAGCAAGGACATGGATGCGCATTCTCAGACTATCTGCAGGGCTGTTGTATGTGTCACAGGCATCAGTAGCACCTGTCAGCAAATGGAGCCAAGCCAGGAGATATCAGCAGCAGCATCAAGTCCTCCTAGACAAGATCCTGCAGAGAGATCCCAAGCAGAAAAGGCTGCTTGGGCCCTCATAGGACCACCTGCCTTGAGGCTTTACAGCACCAAGATATGAACGCCACCATCCCACGTGATGTTTGCAGTGCGAGCAGGGATCCCCACACATCCCAACGACAGCCGTTGGATGGAGGAGGCAGAAGGGAATGGCACAGGGGAAGGATCAAGAAGAAGGAAGTCTCAGTCTTTCCCCCTACTGCTCAACCCTGTAAATAATGAGGAGGTTAATGGTTTCTGCAGTGCTAACATATAGCTATGCCAGCCACCTTCCTGAAGGTTAATTGCTGCTACTGGGAGAGCTGCCGTCATTCGTACCGCCTTTTACTGACCTTCCTCGAGGCTAACGCCGGAGGAGGGCTGCATGCAGAAGTGCCGCACACCTGTGACATGGAGGGCCCTTCCTCAAGGACTGATGAACATGAGCCTGGGTTCTTGAAAAAGTTTATTAGTGATTGGCAGTGACTGATATTTAATGGTAAATGTCTGGATGATTTTATTTTTTCATCTCATAAATTTCTTAGTGGAGTTTTGAATTATATTTCAACCACTCTCCTCCTGCCACCTTGAAGTTTCGGTATTATCCGCAGTGTGTTCCTGTAACACAATTCATGCCTTTGAGAAGTTGACAAGAGATGTGAAAGGCATGAGACAGCCAAGTCCTAGTTCACAACTAAACCTCTCTCCTTTCCTCTGATGACACTAGCTATATGTTCAAATCCTAAAATTGAGATATACTGACACCTGTCTGAAACAGGAAATTCCAAGACATTGAACTACCATAATTTTTGCAATAAACTAGTTCCCAATGACTCAGCAATTAAACTGACCTCTGTCAGGTCAATTTTCTGACTTGCAAAGTAGATGCTAAAAAGAGTATATTTTGCTATGTTTTTGATATAGAGACTCTTGCCAAGCACCAGAGTTCGTTTAATTACTCATTTTCCTAGCAACATGAGATTCTTTGTTTGGCTTAAGCAAGGTCTTGTCTATGTAGTTCTCTCCCATCTTTTCAATCCACTGACAGTGGGACACATTGACATACCCCTTTTCCTCTCCCTCAAGCTATTCATAGAAGGTAGAAAATCAGGCATCTACCTCTGTGGTGTATAAAACGATGGAGACAAGGCCTCCCTTCACTTGTTATAATGTGCTAGAGGGGCTTTCCTGATTTTCAGTATGGCTTCATTTATCTGGATCTGGAAGGAATTTCTATCTTCTTGGGGACCTCTTCTGTAAGGTAATAAAGTTGATAAAGGCAATGTGCATTATTTACCATGTTAGTGCAGAACACACAGACACATAGGATAAAGGGTTTAGTGTGGAAAGATGTTATCTTTGGTTTGCAGCCCTATCACTGTGAATTAAGATCTGGTTCTTTATGCTCCAGTTATTTATATAAAAAGAATGAATACTTTCTGCCCTTGCTATGTTCCTTGGTGACTGTGAGGGTCAGATAAGATGGTCTATATAGGAATTTTATGCAGGCCACAGTGGCTCTGTCAGTTCAATGTTTCCTTATCCATTAATGTTTTGATGGAGGTCAAGTAATAGCTCAATTCTATCAAATGGAATGCCGCAACAAAGTGCATGAAAGTGGCAAGTTCTAAGTAAAGGATGCTGGGCACGGTGAAAGAAGGAGAACACGGGCAGAGAGTAAGGGGCCTACAGCAACCATTAGCAATGCTTATCAACATAGTACACCTTTCCTATATCTGTTGAAGCATTTTATGTTCCAGTCCAATTTAAAGATAATTTGGCCATGTTATTTGCTTCCCCATGAAGTGTAAGCAGAAGTAATTTTTATCCACAGGATGCCTCCAATAATGTGAGTCTTTGAACAGCTATGAAACACAGAAAATCCTTGCCAGCCATGTACATATGAAAGATGAGTAAGAAGTAAACTTTCTTTTGTGTTGCTGAGGGTTTAGAATTATTCTATAGCCCTATTCTGCTGGTATGGATCAAAAGATAAGTTTTGTGCACTAAACATCTGCCTGGAGTTGCCCTTGTCCCCGCTACACTTTATGTCCTACTCTGAGCAGGAGAGACCTCTATTAGTGGTTTTTCCTCTGAATAGTTTCCATTTTGGTAACAATGATTTGCTATCGGTCTAACCAATGAGAGGTCTTTGGATGCACCATGGCATAATTTTGTTTTTGTACACTACATGGCTGCTTCCTGTGATGCAAAAGCTAAGAGATCTCTCTTGGTAGAGCCACCTTTGGGATCTGGCCAATAATGAATAAGTGCTGTACAAACGCTGGAGGAATGTTCATGTGGAATGCAATTTTCAAGAAAAAGTTTGAATTTGAAAAAGGGTTGTGAAGGATGAAGAGGATGTGTCTGACACCAAGAGAAAAGAAGGAATTTTAGGATCACCAAAGATCACAAAAAATTTGGGGGCGTCCTGGGAATAGAACTCAGGACCTCCAGCTTTCCAGGCAGGGACTTATGCCACTGAGCTATAACCCTAGCCCAAGATCGAATTTATAGCCCCTAAAATCTTACCCAGTTCTTGACCAGGAGTAGGAAAACCAGGGGACAAAAGGCCATGTGAGGGCAGGTCCATGATGCACCAATGAGAAGTGTTTGGCTGCAAAAACAAAAAGATCTTTAATTTAAACAGAAAACAAAATTTATTGAAAGGATACTAGTTATCTCCAAGCAGCATAAAAATAGCTAAAGTGAATTAAAGGAACAGTTTCAGCAAGGAGGTGGGTAAAAGCAATGCTGGAGGCCTGGGCAGCAGGGACAGAGGGACAGTTTCCTCTTGGATGAAGGAGTTCCTGCAATTTTCAGGTGTTTTTGCGATTGGTTTTGTGTTTTGTTTACTCTTCACATGTCAAACTCTAGGATGTGTACATAGGCTACAGGGAGGTGAGGCACCTTGACTGACATTCAGTAGCTTCCTTGTAGGGCAGTTTCCCCAAAGCCAACTGAAATGATGTCACTAAGAGAAACAAATGTTAAACAGCTGAAAGAGAGGACAGAGAAAGGTTGAGAATACATTACACCAAAATATGAATAGACACTGAGTCTAGATTTGGCTTGAGACATAACTAGGAGGTATAGTATGTAGATTTTGTGTGGAAAGGGCATTCTTTGAATGATTCTTATAGGATATAAGACAGTAAGAAAAAAGAAAAGCAACAGTCAGGTGATACGTATATACTCATGCAGAACAGCTGTGATGTGCTGGCTTCTCGAAGAAGGATGATTTTGAACCCTGTCAAAAATTGTCAGTGGGTAGTTATGTACTTGTTTTGGGGTAGAAAGAACAGGGAATTTAAGATGATTCCTGCCACAGAAAGACAATCAAACCATGTAGAAAAGTTTAATACCAAGAGTAGATAGTGGTAATTAAAGTGATTTTCATCTAATAACTTTGAGGCCAGCACCCTGATTTCAAAATTTCTGCATGTGATTGATCTTTTCTTTATGTGATGAATTGAATTGAATTTCTACATTTGGATTCAATGAATACTGGGACCAAAGTCTCCTTTTAAATCTATTTTAAAAAATTCTTTGCCTCTTTTCCTTCTATTCATCACCATAGAAATGTTCTTCAGATTGTGCTGCATTCTAAATGGATTGATTGCTTGTTTTAAATAGCTCTCTCATTTCCTCTGGGGAAAGAATTGTTCTTCTAAGAAGACCGGCTCCGAGGCATAAGGTAAGATCATGATTCAGGCCTCCTCTTCTATTTTCAAGGCAAGAATACAAAATGCAACACATGTAATACCTGAGGAGAACTTGAATTTTTCTCAGAAGACAGGAGATCCAGTGTCTTGTATTGTTTACCTGTGCAAATGTTGTGTACGCACATGTTAAAGACAGGAATACAAGGGCCAATAGAGAGAAGCTGGAGAAATGAGGCACTAAAAGACCAGATTCCATCCTTGTAGGGAAAGAGACAATGACAAACAGGGTGACACACACTGAAGTGGGAGGATGCACATTTTCAAAGCTTAATAACTGAATAAATCTTAAATTTCCAAAGTTAGAAAAGAGAAGATACAGGTTCTTACTTAAGAACTCTATACTTAGAGTTAAGAATGTTATTTTACTTAGGGAATGCAACTCCTACAGAGATGAGAATTTGGCTCTAAGTATCAGGTTTGAAATATACCTTCCCCGAGGAACAGTAAATACAAGTCCCGCTGGCTTTGCATATCCCACCACCACACACACAGCCCTACAGAATGGGTAACTGAAGAACGGACTGCGAGGAGAGAGCTCTGCTGGGGTCTTTTAGAAGATCTACAGATCCAAAGCACTTCTGTTGTTTCAGTGGACTTAAATGAGGCTCAAGATTCTGATAGAAATCCTAACTCCTGAGGAAGGACTGGAAGTCTTTTTATTTATAATGCTCACAGATTAAAAATGGTGACCAGCTGTTCTCTGGGCCTGCTCTTTACCAAGGGCAGGACAAGAAGAAAGGTCCTAGATCACAAAAAGAATTATTTACACATAAGAAAAGACTTCCTGCTTTGGTTCAGTGGAGAAAAAAACACTGTTCTATGGTCCAAGAAACACAAATTCTAGGCTGAGCTTTGCCATGGTTATATTGAACAGAATAAGCTACAAAACGGGTATGAACCTTGGCTTTCTCTTTTTTTCAGAAAAATAGCATTGAACTAAATCCTCACTTGTGTCACTTATCTTATGAAATAAATCCATGTCACAATAGAGAGCTATGTCTTGAACCCATGTCCCTGGGTACCATTCCGCTCCTTAACTTACCATTCATCTCCACCATCTGTAATGGTCAAAAGACTTGACTTAGGGTGGGGAGAAGAGATGTAAGGCTGTATTTGGACAGAATTGGTTAGAGCTATTCATACGCAGGGACACAATGCTTCCTCACGATGAAGCCAGATTAGGGAAATGATTCAAGGAAACCTTAGAGAATGTAAAATCTGGTGCTTGGCTTTTGACTGAAAAAGCTGAAAATGAGTAACTGGTTTTTAGCTGCCCCTTTGAACAGAATGAGCTAAGAGCTGCAATAGAAGCAAGCTTTACTTCCATCAAGAGTAGGTATGAATATTTTTTGCCAAGAGTGGCATACAGTAACAGTATACAATACTCAGTATACTTGAAAAAGACTTCACCCAAAGGATTTGATGGACTGCAAGTCTGTAAGCGCAAGAGAAGCAAACTGGAAGTAGGCATCAGGAGTCATCATTCACAAAATGCACCATCTATGGGAACGAACAGCCCAGGAGGAGGTTCCCATCATGAATTTCAAAAGAACCTACAAAGTGTTTCATGAAACACTGGTTTCATGAAACCAGTGTCTTGCCATGGATCGCACATAGGACCCCAGCTACATTAGAATTTCTCCTATGCATTGTCCTTTCTCATGCCCAACTCTGGAGAAGCCAGAAAGAGAAATTGCATCTAGAGGTTAGAATGTAGGTAAAGTGAAGGAAGGCAGGCAGGGCAAGAGGGTGGAAGGGAGGAAGAGACAGAGACGGAGAAGGAAAGGGAGTAAAAAGTAGGAGAGAGAGAGAGAGAGAGAGAGAGAGAGAGAAATCGGCTTTAATCTCTTTCTGCACTGCAAACTTCTAAACATGGTTGAGCCTGATTTACAGAGTGAAAAAAAAGAAATTTGGAACACTCAAGGTATTGAATTTTAATGCTAGACTCAACTGGACCTTTTGAATAGTGAACTAGATTTTTGTTGAGTAATGATACATTCCCCTCTTCCCAGAGAAGAATGTTTCCCTGGTTATTTAAGCATGTGGGTTGGAAGTGAGCAGGTAAATGTTCCAAGCTCAGGCTGCAATGGCAAGCAGAGACACTGAAACAACACCCGGGATTTGGAGACAGATTTATTTACATCGATGGGCACTGACTGAGATCCTTCCCAGAATATAAGGCTCTGTTCTCTGGTAGTCTTGGGATTATGTGGGATAAGCAAGAAGGCAGAATGGCTTGTCAACTGGGGATTGGTTTATACAATGTATATCATAGAGACCAGCTATGCTTCACAGCAACCAGCTGTTTCTAAGAGACAGGGGCAACCAGAACTGGAACAGGAACTGTTACCTGGGCAACTAACAAACAGGCTGAGAAGGGGCATCATTTTCTGGCCTTTATGGAGAACCATGAGTGTTTTCTGGCACCCTCTGAAAGCTCTTGACCTTGCTGTGAGAACAATATCCCCTACAAATCTCTCCCATCAGAGCTGGGGGCATAGAATGAGGCCAATGGCATAGAGCTACATCTTAGTTTGTGCTACTATCATAACCTCTTGGAGGCTAGTTAGCTTATAAGTAACAGAAATTTATTTATCAAATCTAGAGGCTGGAGGCCTGAGAGGTCTGTGTACCAGGAATGCTGGGTTCTGGTACAGATCCTCATCTACACTATAGTCTGCTGCCTTCTAATTGTATCGTCTCATGGTGCAGAGAGGGCTACAGAGCTCTCTGGGGTTCCCTCTATAAAAGCACTAATCTCGTTGTTCTGGCTCCACTTTTAAGAACTAATTACGAAACCAGAGTCACGGTAGCCGCTGTTGCATGCCTGGTGTGATCTAGTGCAGGCCCGGGCGGGATGAGCTATGGCATCTGTAAAGGTGGCTGTGAGAGTCCGGCCCATGAATCGCAGGGGCCTTTCTGGGAGCATCTTAGGTGGAATTTAGCCTTCTGACTCTAAAGTACAAAAGAGAAAAAGAAAAAATGCTAGTGGCATTTTACTGGGATCAACATCTATGGGGGGTAAAGTTTCACCCTTCAAGGTGACATCAAGGGAAAAGAGTTTCTGGTGAGACCTCCAGGAAGATGGCGACCAGGTGAGCAGCAAAGGAGCGATCCTCCTTGATAAACACCACCAGCTCGGGACAGACTTGGCGAGCGTGAATGCCGGGACCTCGGCTGGGAAGATCAAACTGAACGTGTTTCTCTGAGCTGCCAGGGGAGATGCGGTAGGGCGGCCCAAACTGCCGTGGCGAGACGCGGGAAAGCCCCAGACGCTGGGAGCCGGAGACGCTCCGCGCGGATAGGGGGCTTGGCTGGGTCCGAGCGCCCTGGGGGCACAGCTAGCTCGGTCCCTCCCACCTCCCCAGCCGGCGCAGCTTTCCGGCAACTCCCGACAGACATCAGCTTTTTAGCAGCGGCAACGCCCGGCAGCGCATCGGGCAGGCTGCGCAGCCTAGACCCTCGGCCTGGGCGGCGCGAGCAGCATAGGAGCGGAGCATCCCGCTCCCTCCCCCAGACCCGGAGAGCGCGAGGAAACAAGTGGCTGCGAGCGGCGGATCGCGAGTATAGCACAGAAAACTGGCACCTAGGAACCTTCCTGCCTGCAGGGACTCTGAAAACTGGTGAGCTATCTGCGCTCGCGACCAGATCACCGAGTGGGGGAGGAGATCCATCCCTATACCTGCAGGGAACCCTGGGAGGGCGGGGCAGCGGTCTTACACACCTCACCCAGGCCTCTCTCGCTAGGGAGTAGCTAACCAACATCTGTACAGCCTTTTAAGTGGAACTCTCAGCAGAAAGCTTAAGGGACATTCCCCCCCCCAAAAGAAAAGTCATTGGAACAGCCTCTGCAGCAGACCTTTGCCTGCTGAACTGCCTGGGGAATCTATTGCTCAATATTTTGAATCTGATACCCAAAAAAGGGAAGACAGAAGAACAAATCTCAGCAGAAAGCTTAAGGGACATTCTCCCAAAGAGAAGGAATCACTGGAGCAGCCTTTGCAGCAGACCTCCGCCTGCTGAACTGCCTGTGGAATTTAC